>JAKUCV010001368.1:26241-45137 GCA_028386065.3 Turnera subulata
AAATTAGGATTAGATATCACAACATCAAGCAATCAACTTGCAACAATTAATTAACAGAAACAATGAAAGCCTAAAGAAGGAATGAAAGGAAAACAATTTCTAGAACAAATCATAACTTCAACAAACAAGAAGAAAGATCACACACAAGGACAAGGTAATGCATGTGATGGAATGTTGTAGCAATTGAATGATATGAAACAATTGTCCCCCAACTTGGAAAAGTTGAAAGAAAGACAATCAAATAAGCAGAAAGAAAGAAGTTATTCCCAACAAGAGATCCTAAGACCAAAGAAAGCTAATTGTAATGTACAAGCACTATGTAAACAATAATTGAAGCCTCAAAACATCGATGTTGGGTTTTAAACATCGATGTTCTTACAATTCGTTTTCAAAATTTTTTTGACAGAACATCTATAACATCGATGTTGGGTTTCAAAACATCGATGTTTTCACAAAATATTTTGGGCAGAAACTCAAGAACATCGATGTTGGGATTTAAACATCGATATTTAAACAATTGGTTTCAGGTTTTCCTTTGGCAGTAGCTCAAGAACATCGATGTTGGGGTTTGAACATCGATGTTTTAACAATTGGTTTCAAGATTTCTTTGGCAGAAGCTCAAGAACATCGATGTTGGGGTTTGATCATCGATGTTTTAACAATTGGTTTCAAGATTTCTTTGGCAAAAGCTTAAGAACATCGATGTTGGGGTTTGAACATCGATGTTTTAACAATTGGTTTCAAGATTTCTTTGGCAGAAGCTTAAGAACATCGATGTTGGGGTTTGAACATCGATGTTTTAACAATTGGTTTCAAGATTTCTTTGGCAGAAGCTTAAGAACATCGATGTTGGGGTTTAAAACATCGATGTTTGGAGACCGTTGGCTTCAAAAATTTAAATTTTACTGTGCCAACATCGATGTTTTGATGCCAAACATCGATGTTGTAGCAATTTTTTTTTTGTATAACTTAACGACAAGAATTGAACAACACAAGGTATGAACAACAAGAATTGAACAACACAAGGTATGAACAATCAAGAATTGAACAACTGAAGGTATAAACAACAAGAATTGAATAACACAAGGTATGATTGATTGAACCTGTAAGCTCCGCTACCAAATGATGCAGCAACAACCCTAGAATTCCACTAGGTTCACCTCTGCAACCAATCTCCAATCAAACTAGGGTTTAGTATTCCTATTCTTCACCTCCTAAACTCAAAGGATTAGGCAACAAACAATGTGGAATACAAGGAGTTGATTAATCACCACAAGTAATAACACTTGATAAGAGAAATCAATCCTAAAGAGTAAAGCCAAGAGAATCCCTCTCTTGTTTTTCTTTTTTGATTGAATCCCTCAATCAAGAAGCATACCAAAGGAGAGCATTTAGCTTCCTTAAAATCACTCAAATTTCATTCATAATCTGATTACAAACTTGATACATGGTTGGGTTTTATAGAAGCCAAAAAGCAAAGGATTGAATTTAAAATGCAAAGCATAAAACACAATGATTTAGCTTTCTTTTTCTTTTGTTTTCTTTAGTGCACACCAACAAACCAAATAATGAAAGTCCACTCAATCTGAATAGTGGGAATCTCCAGCTCCAAAGTGGTTTTCCAGCCTGAATTTGAACAGTAAACGCCGGCGGTGAATAGTAATTTCTGGCAGTGAATAGTAATTTCCGCGCGTGAACAGTAACTTTCCGGTTAAACGGTAAAAACGGCTACTTTTGACTTGAATCCTTCAAAATGCTCACAAACTTAGGAATCTCTTTAAATTCATCTCCAAACTTGTCCAACATATCTTCTTGCAACTCCCGATTGACCCAAGCTTGAGCATAACGTAACATGTGATTCTTTATCTTCTTCAACCGAGCCCTCGTGACTGGTCCTTGAGGCAAGCTAATGGCGCCATCACGATCTTGAGTTCCACTTGGAATTGGCTTGCTCGTATCAGAGTTGGTACCCAGACCTCCTGAATACCCAGTCATTGGAACAAAATGGCTATTCAGAAACAAACTCGATGAATCCGATATTGTGGTAAGAAATAAAGCAAGAATAGTTGCTCAAGGTTAAAATCAAGAAGAAGGTATTGATTATGATGTGACTTTTGCACCTGTTGCTAGGTTAGAATCAATTCGCATGCTACTTGACTTTGCATCATTTAGATCATTTAAATTATATCAAATGGATGTTAAGAGTGCATTTTTAAATGGATTTATTTTGGAAGAAATCTATGTTGAATAACCACCGAGTTTTGAATGCCATGAACATCCTGATCATGCTTACAAATTTAAAAAGGCACTATATAGACTAAAACAAGCTCCTAGAGCATGGTATGATAGACTAAGTTCTTATATTGTGTCTAAGGATTTTAGGAGAGGAAGAGTTGATTCTACTTTTTTTGTCAAAACAGACAAAGATGATGTGATCATTGTGCAAATATACGTCGATGATATTTTATTTGGTGCTGCTAACAATCTTCTTTGTAAGGAATTTGAGAAACTTATGCACAGTGAGTTTGAGATGAGTATGATGGGAGAACTCACTTACTTTCTGGGATTTCAAATTAAACAACTTGATGGTGGCTTCTTCATAAATTAAGCAAAATACATCCGCGACCTACTTAAGAGATTTGGTATGGATGCAACCAAATCTAGTCCTACACCTATGAATGCAGGCTTTGCAGGATGTACTTTAGACAGGAAAAGCACAAGTGGGACATGTCAATTGCTTGGACAATCCCTGGTGTCTTGGTCAAGCAAGAAGCAAAATTCGGTTGCTACATCTACCACTGAAGATGAATATGTGGCAGCTGGAGCATATTTGATGCAAATAGAGGCAAGCATAGACAATTGAAGAATGATGCACGCAAAGGTTACGTTGGAAACGACAGTGGCGACAAGCATGGAGCTTGGATGTATGGCAACAAGCTCAAAGTTCATCATTACAAGCTCACTTTTCGAATCATATCCAAGATTCGTACTCACAAGAAATTCAAGAAGAGATGGAGATCAAGCTTGGAGAGGAGCTTACGGAGAGGCCTACTTATGTACACACAATGTGGAATCAAGCTTGGGCCGAAAATAACTTTGGGCTGATTAATTAATTTAATTAATTAATTCGGGCAGCCATGCACAAAACAACAATTTGAGGTCAATTTTTTGGACGACATGCACAACCATTAGTCGTCATTTGCAACCCATTAGCTTTGGGCATTTAGTCGTCATGTGCAGCCCATTAGCAAGTAGATGTGGGTTGAAATTTATTCCTTCTTATTTAGTTAGACGATTTAGAACTTCTTTCTATTTATTATAGTTATAGACGTCATGGGCTGGACCTATTTAATTAGTTAGTTAGTAGTCAAATCCAATTAGAAATAGGCTGTTGGATTTGCCGACCTAGGGGTTGGTTTTGACCGACTTATGAGCTATTATAAATAGCTCCTCTTTGTTATTTTTATGACACACATTATTCTTGCTATTTGATAATAAAGTTTGAAGTTTTCATTACCTTGGTTATTTGCAAGTAGAACTGATTTCTTCTTGTTTATTTGAGGGATTGTGTTTACTTATCAAGTGATTGATTTGCTTGTGGCGTATTCAAGATTCCTAGCTTTTATTACTCTATTGTTGCTTAACGCCTTTGTTGTGTTTTGAGGTGACAGAGGTATTGGCTGAAACCCTAATTTGGTTGAATTGGTTGCTGATCTTGGAGACTTTGATTGATTTTGGAGGTGCTATCTAGCTTTGTTCTGATAGTGTTGCCGTATCAATATTGTGCTCAAGTTCTATGGATGAATCAAACTCTATCTGATTATGGACTAACCTTTAACTGTGTGCCTATCTATTGTGATGGTTCCAGTGAAATCAATTTGACAAAAATCATGTGCAACACTCTCGGACAAAGCATATAGAAGTTCGACATCATTTCATCCGAGAACATGTGTTAAAGAAAGATGTGGCCATTGTGATTGTCAAGACTGAAAATCAACTTAATGATATTTTCACAAAGCCACTCAAAGAGGAGCAATTTACAAAAATCAAACATGAGCTGGGCATGTGCATTCTACCATAAAAGTTTGTGAGTAAATTTGGTTGCTGCAAAAATCATATCTATGCAGATTTGTTCATGCATCATACTAGGACATTGCATTCACAACACTAGCACATATGCACCATGCATTCAAGCAAATGAGGACACTTTCAAAAGGTGTTCAAATGATCAAAGAAGTTGAAGGGAAATCTGGAAGATTTGGATTCATAGGAAACCATCTACAAGCTGATACCGAGGAAATATGGTCTTTGGGAAAAACCATTTCTCTGCAGCCAACGGTTATAGACCGGAAGATAGAAGAAAAGGCAGAGACAAGACAGTTGAGTTCTGAAAAAAGCAGTTACCTTTTTATGCTTCCCATATATCGGTCAGAGGAAACAAAGAGAAGTGTAGAAGTTATTGCAAAGAAACCGTTCCCTATATCTCGTGATTTACACTCTCTCTCTCCTACATTTTCTCTTCCACAAACACCCGAGTTTATCTCTCTCCAAACCTCTCTCAAACATAGAAACCCTAAACACTTCATACCTAAACTCTCGACATGAAGTCATACTCAAGAAAAGGTAACCCAGCTAAAGAAGCCAACACCTCAAAGTCACCTAAACCAGCTATGAAAACACCATCACCGAAACCAAAACCGTGAAGAATATTTCCACACAAACACCCACTTCTGTCTCAAAAGCAAAGCTTTCATCAAAGAAGTCATTTTCAGACAGAGGGAAGACAAAGAAAGACAATACGAGCCCCGACTTAACTGCAACAGAAAAACACAATGCTGAGGGATTAAGAAAATTCAAAAAGGACCAACTATTGAAGAAAAAAGTAGAATCAAAAGGGAAAATGAACTGTAGCTTCTTCAACAAAAATTATCGTGAAAAAGAAGCCTCCAGGTAGCATCTTTGAATCCTCTATGGCTTTACCTTATGATGGAATTAAAGATAATGAGAAATTGTCCACTGCTGTAGCAACTATGCCGCCTTTACAAAAAATGGGCATTCGATGTTTTGTATCATCCTGAAACTACTTCTATTACTGCTGCTTCACTTGATCAAAATCATGTTATACAAATCTTGAAAGATGTTGAAAGTACCGTTTTTGAATCAAATCATACTGAATTGAGAATTCTGTCTGAAGCACCTACTACAGTAGAGGTAGACACCCTAGTTCAGGCAATACGCAGTGCTTATGGTAAGTTTGGACTAGAAAAGGCCAAACAATACTTTGTTTCTCGTATGAAGAGTATTGTTTCTGAGGGTGATACTGAGAAAGCAACTGAGTCTAAAAATCTGGTTGCGAAAGAAACCAAATCTCTGGAGTGTGTCGAAACTGCTGAGGATGTGCTTGCTGGTAAGTAGGGTAGTGCTGACCAGGAGGATGCACCAGCTGAAGGATCTAAAGAAACCAGCCGAGATGGTTTCACAGTCTTTGAGATTCTGAAGATTGCAGAAGGTGCTGAGAAAGAGGCTCTAAAGGTAAATGATGATCTGGTGGTTGAAACACCAGATGAGGAGGTGAAGAGTGTAGAGATAGAGGTTAACGATGAGTCCTCTTTCGATAATGAGAAAGAGCTGGAGAAGCAGTCTAAAAAATCTGGGGTAACTCACAAGCCTGATGCGCTAAAGAAACAAAAGAAAACAGATGTGGTTTTTGGAAAAAAACAAAACTCCAGCAATAAGGAAGCCGAGTGCTTGTCTCCTCAAAAAAGGAATTGTAAGGCAGACTGGGAAGAAAAAGAAGTAGGACACCGGAGTCCATTTAATTGATTCAGATTCTAATGAGGAAATGACTGAGACAGAAGCTTCCACGAAGAGAAAAAGAGTCAAAGAAAGTGGATCTGAGAAAAGTGCAAGCTTCAAATCTGTCAAGGATGTTCTGGTTGCTGAAAAACCAGATCTTGAAGAAAATCCTGCAGATTATTTCATCTCTAAATTCTACTCTGATGACGAGCAAGAAAAGGAGAATGATGAGGACAATGCTGAGTCTGAGGATCAAGATGATGAAGAAGAAGAAAAAGATGACGAGGATGACATTGAGGAGAATGTCAATGAAGAATCTGAAGAAGAAAAAGAAGAGGAAGAAGAAGAGATTCCTGAGCCCCCAAAGAACAAGGCCAAGTGAATTGTCAAGGCCAAGATAAGTGCTAAATCCAAGTCCGATGAGTTGATCAAGAAAGAGGATGGAACGAACCAGTTCCCAACACTCACCAAAGACTACAATGTGGTCTTGAAAGACTTTGAAGGTCTAGGAATCACCCCTATTCTGAAGCACTTCAAGTTCGACTATCTAGCCACTTTGCAGGTCCAAATAGATGAGGATATCGTGGCTGAATTCTATAAGAACCTGCATATCATTGTGGACAAAAATGAAAAGGTCAAGTATTTGGTGAGCATTGAGTTGGGTAAAAAGAACAAGGTGACTGAAGAAATTATCCAAGATGTGCTGAAACCCAAAAAAGGGAATGTCAAGCACTACGACACCTGGTCCGGGACTAAAGTGAACATCAGAGGAGCAACCTCTTACAGTCAGCAAACAAGCTTGGTGTATGGTTCCAATCGAAAAGGTACATATTAAAAAACTAACCCTCTTGCTAGAGCGGTATTGTACATGCTTACCCGAGTGATTCTGCCACGACCTTGGCATTTCAATGTGATCTCCAATCATGACCTATGGCTGTTTGCCTTTCTTATGGAGAAGAGTCCAGTTTGTAGGGAATATCAAGTTCTCCATCACATGGCTCTTTATAAATCCAGAAGCCTTGGACGTTTGGTTACAATGATTGCATAGCGGTTTGGTGTGAAGTCATCAAAGAATGATGCTAAACTTAAGTCGGTTGGACTTTTTGACCGCAAAACCTTGTCCAATATGAGCATCAAGAATGGGGCAAATGGGCAGCATGAAGTGATTCGTGCTGGAGAAAGTGCTAAGGAGACAATGATTGATGATTTGAGAACTTGTCTAAATCTTTTGGAGACTGACATGAACGGTATCCGTGATGATTTCGCTGCTCTCAAGGATGAGATGATGGCATAATTTCAGCTAGTTCTTTCCTGATTTCCTCAAGTATCCTCTGATGAAGAATGAAGCCCAAGCCTTTCTAGAGCTGATACTTTAGAATTCATGCATTGCATTCGTCTTAGCTCTGCTCAATTGGTTCTGTTAATCTGGTTCCTATTTTGGTTGTTCTCGAATATTTTTCTATCTTTTGGGATATTATGGTTGCACACTTGAATATTGCTCTTTTGAAATGTTTCAATCTGCATGATTTTTGCTATGTTCCTATACTATATACTCCCTTTCTGCTGATGCCAATAGGGGGAGAAATTTGTTGTTGTGTTGATTGCAAGCAGGAACATTGGTTGTTATTTGGTTTCTGCGAGAAACCAAAATATCGGAGAAACATGTACGTATACTGTATATTATACATGTCTTTGATTATGCAGGCACTGATTGAAAGCATTAGTTGTTGCTACTAATGAGAAATGGTTGATGTTAAAGCCATATATGTTTTATGCAGGAAGTGTAGATTTGAAAATCTGGTTTTTATCAAAAACACCACTTGTGTCTACGATTTGGTTTCTGCCACAAACTAAAATTTTTCAATAATGAATACTGTGCAACTTCATATCTGCTATTATCCATTCAACTAATCTTTTGTGCAGAAAGCCGAAAATAAAGGGGGATTGTTATGATTGGCTGTTGAATGCTAATATAAAATTCACAAGGAATACTTCACATGTTTTTCAAGTCTTATCCTTGTTGAATTACAAAAATGATTTCAAAAGGGAGAGCAACAAAACAGGGGGAGTTTCTAAAAATTATGAGAATATTTTTTGAACTCTTGTTATGAGTAAAATCAACACAAATTTGTCATCATTAAAAAGGGGGAGATTGTTGACAAAAATTAGGGTTAATCACCTTTTATTGCTAAACCATGATTAACCTTGTTGGTTATCTAGTTTTGATGACTAACAAATTACAAGTGTGTTGCTAGCTTTTGATTTTCGCTTACAGGAAAAATTATGGTTTCTGCGGATACCATATCTTGGACACACAACAAATGGTTTCTATCGATACCATATCTGCGAAACTGTCACCATCAACTTTTTGAGCAAGTTGCTTATGGTACTGCAAGCATTTAAATCCCACTTCCAGCCGTTTGAATTGATGAACAAGTAAGAGGGAAGATTTTATGGAAGTGCAGAAGATGTTCCCACCTAACTCCTACTCAACTCCAGAAGGTGGTTCAAATTTTTCAAATTTGGTAATACTTTGCAACCAAGGAGTTGACATGCATAACGGCACCAAACTAAAGTTTTTATTGAACTAAAGTCAACTGGAGTACAAAGAGCCATTGCAGGAGCTTATCCCCCGCACCCAGATTCTATAAAGAGGGACGTTTACACCTTTGGAAGAACATCCCAGCTATTGTGCAAAATCTGAGTGTATACTTGAGCTAAAAGATTTGGTATTTGATCTGGTTTTTTTGCTTACAGTGCAAAATTGATTATAAGGGGCAATTTGTAAGCAAGGCTTGATTTAGTTTTGCTGGATACTCAAGTTTAGGATTAGATTTGAGGGTAAGTTAGAGTGTAGCCTGTGAAAAGCTTATAAGGTTAGAGTTTAGCCTGTGAAAAACTTGTAAAGGTTTGAGCTCAGCCTAGAAAAGCTTGTGTTTGTAAAGGTTAAGGTTGATCCCGCAAAAACTTGAATATAGTGAGTGTTTCAAATCCTAAAGGAAGGAATCTTCAGGTAGTGCAGGTACCTGGTGAGGGGGAACCACTCTAAAACACCTGTGTCAATTTCTCTCTGCCTTCCTAACTCTATTTCTACTCTAAGCACTCATCTAGTATCGCAGAGATTAGGTTTCTTAAAAAACCAAATCTCACTGTCCGAAAAAGTTTAAGGCCTAATTCACCCCTCCCCTCTTCGGCACTTTTGGGCCTACATTTTGGGTCAAGTATTCACAGTTACCTACATACCCGTGAATATGAGGTGTTTGGTTTGAAGTGTTGAATAGTGTTTTATGAAAAGTCAAAGGTGATAGGCGTTTGGTTTGGAATAAAGGTGGCGACTGTTTGGTAGAATGGTGGTTAGGGAAGAAAACTTGTCCTTTCGCTAAGGCTTATGGTGATTGAATGTTAGTCCCGTAAATCAAGTCTTAAATGAGTTGGTATTTGGAGATTAATTCCCTGTCTTTTGTTTTTTTTTCTCTCCTTTTTTTTTGGTTTTTTTTTGCTTGAAATTTCTCTTCCTTTTTTTTTTATTTTTTTTCGAGGGAAGTAACCATGAGACTGGTCAGTATGATGTAGTCATTGGATGTCGGATCCATTTTTTGAAACAATTCTACGAGACTAACATTCGGGATAGGTGTATAGGCAATTTGGACAAGTACTCAAAATCGTCTCGATGAGGATTATACTCACAGGATCAGGTCTCCGTAGTTCATTTGAAAGGTTCCTTGGTTGGGCCAATGGACTTTCATGAAATTTGTAAATGCACACAGGGAATGAGAATTCTATTATTTTTGAAAAGATCAAAAGTACATTTTAATCAATTACTTGAAGGTAAAGTGCGTCTAACAAGATTAAATCACTACTTTATTGGCTTTCAGACTCTAAAGAGATGATAGATCAAAGTTTTGAAGGCCAAGATCCTCAATTCTTCCTTCTATGCTAATGCTTCGGCGCAATGATCGACCCCTCGCCGATTAAGTCTTGAATCTTATGGCACTGGCTTCCATAGTTGTCCACCGTATGTCCTTGAGTTTGATGATACTCACAAAATTTACTTTGATCGACCGTAGGATTTGCAAATGGTTTTGGCCCTAGAGGCTTCAACAATCCATCCTTTATGCACTTCTTTAACACTTCTCCGATGGGCATGGGCAACGGAGTGAACTCTCTCTTTGGTGGGATGACGCAACGAGGTGCACGTGCATCCACATGGTTGATTTCAATTGTCTAGTTGTCATTATATCTTTGAGGTGGAGCATGACTAGAAGTGTTGACCATCCCGGATTTTGTGGCATCTTCCAATTGAGTTCCCGCTTTGACAAGGGCCTTGAAGTTGGCATAGTAATTGCCCACCATGCACTCGTAATATGCCGGTTGCAAGTTCTTGATTACCATTTTGACTTGATCTTCATCGAACGGGCACTTCACCACGAGGGATGCCTTGTTGCGCCACCTAGTAACAAAGGCGGAGAAGGTCTCTTGTGCCCCTTGCTTTGTTGTCTCGAGGTCCCTCTTGGTGATATCAACATCGATGTTGTACTTGTAGTGATCCGCAAACTCCTTGGAAATGTCCGTCCATTTGGAAACTCGGTTATCATCAAGAGACATGAACCACCTCAAAGCCGCTCCTCCCAAGGAACATTGAAACATTTGTGCCATCAATTCCGGTTCAATCCCCATAGGAGGAAGGGTTCGGACGTATATCTCCAAGTGGGTATGTGGGCAACCCGTATGTGAACACCCAAATTTGACCCACGAATTTTCCACAAAAGTTAGATTTTAAATGTATTTGAACCTAGGGTTAATGAGATGATTTGGTCCTAGGAATAAAGCATGACAAGAATTTATCATAGAGAAAGTAACACATTTTAGTGATTTGAGCAGTTGTATATTGTTGTACTAGGATTAATGAGATGATTTAATCTTAGGATAAAATATATAATAAGGTTTATTTATACTGAAATGTGTTTTGGGGGCCTTTTATCTATTTTTAATCCAATTTTAATGAGATAATTTATCTTTGGGTTAAAGATGGGTTTAAAGGCCCATGTTAATTCTCCAGAGTTTGATTAGCCCATTAACACATTTCTTGCAGACTAATCTTAGCTTGATTTTCGTGGAAAATCAGAGCTAAATCATTATTTATGGGGAAAATGTTGTTTTTGGTATGATTTAGTATGAAATGGATGTTAAATGTGTAATCAATCAATCTTGGAAAGATTTAGGGGAGTGACGATCAAGTAATTGAGTGATTATGGGTTGATTAGGGTTAATTACACAGTACGATCAAATCATAGCTGAATTAGGGGATTGGGAGTCGAAAAAGGAAAGAATGGGTGACACGTGGGGCAATCGGCAGTCATCTCGCAACGACCGCCTTGTGCTGGCGGGCATCCACACATGACTGCCACATAGCTTCCCAGATTCGCCCAAATCTCTGATTTTGTTTCTAATTTCGATCCTACACGGTTTTGGACCAGATTTTTGGGTATAATCTTCACCATTAAGCAAGTCTACGCCCCTAGGCTTCCCATAAGTCTATAAATAGGACCCCTCACACACATTTCAGAGGATCACAATTCTTTCTCACACATATACCCATAAGCCTTGAGTGCTTGGAGAAACTCTACCTCTCCAAGTCCATAAACACATTCTTAGGCAGAAACTTTGGAGGAATTTCGTGGGAGGCAACAACAGTAGTCCAGCAACGAAGAGTCAAGAGGAGGATCAACTATTGAGCTTAGAAGTGGAAAGAAGGAAGGTTACAGGAGGTAATACTAAATCCTCGATTTGATTGATCTTTGTTGGCTATCTGCTAATGCTTTTGATGATGTAAGTGGCCGATTTGTGCCATGTTTAGAACTACATGGCTTTGACCCCGATCACTCGGGTACGTAGGTAGTCTCGGTTTTACAACGGGATGCAAGCCATTTCTTCTTCATCTCCCCTTCTCTTTATTTTCCAAAAATGCACACTCTCACCAAGCACACCTGTATTTTACAATTGCACATAGTCTCGACCCAACACGGATAGGTGCCTAACACATTCCCATCTGTGACGAACCCCCGTTCCCATGACTTTGGTTCGCCATGACCATGTAGCCTGAAGGAGTCACATGAAAGTTTTTTCAAAGTTTTGTCCTTAATAAAATTTGGGTGGCGACTCCAATGTCATGAGATTCACCCAAGGAAGAAGGTGAAAGGATTAGGTGAATAGGCCCAAGTGATTTTGGGTCGGGTATTCACAGTTGGCGACTCCACTGGGTAGTAGTGGGTTCAAGAGAATTTGTGCAATTGTTGAATCTTGTGTGCCTTTTACTTGTCATCATAAGTGCCTTGCATTCATGACAATTGATGTGAAGCCTTTACCGTAAGAGGGCGAGGGCATCCAAATCCGCTACATGCTTTTCTTAAGCGATAGTGGTTTGTGAACCCATTTCTCGATGCTTAGCAATGATGGGGATTAATTGGCCTTTGACCTCACGCGATATCCTTTATCACATGTGAGTAGGCCAGCCTATTCCCTAGCGGCAACCTTTTGGCCCCTAACCAGCTGCATACCTTGAGCATCTTATGCATTGTGAATCATTAAGTGGTACGTGCATTTGGGTGTATGTTATTGTAGATTCGAGTAATTTTAAATAGAGTGCCTCCTTCACGACCTTTACCCCAAAAAAGAAGGAGTGATCCCCTTGGGTATCCAGAGTTTTCACTTCTATCTCCCCTCAATATTAGTGCAAGATGAGTGAAGATAACACTGCCAAGATGGATGCGACCATGGAATCCCTGCTACAAGATCCAGCTGTGAGGGATGCGTTGGCGATGCTCAACCGTGGAACTACGTCCCCTGGGAGTAAAGGGAGACAAGTTTCGACACAAAATGGTGGTAGAGTGACACAAGGAGGTGGTTTGATGATTCAAGGGCCCAAAGAAGATGAGGAAAGGCTTAGGAGGGTAGAGGAATTATTAAAGACCATGAAAAGGAAGGAGGATGATTGGAACCTCGATCACTTGTCTTTGTTCCCTGAAGCCCGGCTGCCAGAAAAATTCAAGATGCCTGACATTGAGAAGTTTAGTAGAGTGGGATGCCCTGTGACCCACTTGAAGATTTATGTGAGAATGCTACAGCCCATGGGGATAGGACCGGAATCGATGGTCCAATTATTCCAAAGAACTTTGTCGGGGGTGGCTTTGAGATGGTTCATGACTTTGGATCAGATTAGAGTAAGCCAATGGGAGGATATTTGCAAAGAATTCCTAGATCAATACAGCTGCAACATAGAAGTAGATGTAACTAAAAAGGATCTGGAAACGACTAAGCAAGAAGCCAAGGAAACATTCTCTGCTTTTATTTCCAGGTGGCGCAACAAGGCTTCCCAAACGGTGAACCGACCTACTGAGGAAGATCAGATACAGATGGTCATTAGGAATCTTCAACCGGCTTATTACAACCATATGATTGGCAACTACTATGCCAATTTTAAAGCAATTATTGGGGCAGGGATGCAGTTAGAAGATGATATAAATCTGGGATAGATCAAGGTGCCGGCAGATACTTTAACATTTATAAGGAACCCAAGTACAACTTTGGGAAAGAGATCAACCGGGGTGAATCTTGTGACTGCCCAAGTTGGACCTGAACCTAGAGTGTTTGCCCCTTTGCCTATGCCTTGAGGGAAAATGTTCAAAAAGTGTGTGGAGGAGGTTTACAACAACCCCTAGAGCCTAAGTAGAGCTCGATGGTTGTAGGAGACCCAAGCAAGTACTGTGAATTCCACCAGATGACTGGGCACACCACCAACGAATGCCTCCGACTCCGATACAAGATTCAGGCTTTGGTGGAACGAAAAGAGGTCATATTGCCTAAACAGAGTGCCACCGGGGGAATTAACTTTACAGAATGGATAGACGAGGGAGATTGCTTCAAGCTCAGTATAGGCCAAGGAAAGGAAGAAGGAAGACTTGCAAGGGCGGTCACCCACGACACTACGCAGAGAGGCAATAATTGGGATTGGCACAGATCAAGTATCATCTTCGAGACAAGTAAGGGAGAATCTGACATGGGTTCCTCTGCAGCCTCTGAGTCTGAGAGTGAGTCTGAAATAGATAATGAGCTAAAAAATGTAGCCAAGGAATCGGATAGTGATTCTTTTAACCTTAGCCTCTCTTATTCTAAAACCAAAGAGAATGATGAAGTCCTTATATCCCAAAGTAATGAAATGAGGCACTCTTTTGCTTACTTGGATGTTTTCTGTGATGATATTTGTAGCATGCATAATATGTGTGAATGTAATGAGAAGAATGAACTCCCGGATTTTATCGAAGTCAATCTGAGCACTGATATTGTTCCAAAGATCACAAGGATTGGTACGGCTCTCGAAAGTTCAATCCAAGGCGACCTGGCAGCTTTGGTCATGGAGTATGTGGATGTATTTGGATAGTCCTATGAAAATATGCCAGGTATTGATCCGGCCATCGCCCAACATAGAATTCCCTTCTTACCCAATGCCAAACCTGTGAAGTAGAAGGCCCGCCGTCTCCAACCTCAATGGGCTTTAAGGTGAAAGAAGAAGTTGAGAAGCAAATTCGAGCCGGGTTTCTTGAAGTAATTGAGTATCCCAAATGGTTGGCCAACTTAGTGCCAGTCCCGAATAAGCATTGGAAGGTGAGGATGTGTGTAGACTACTGAGATTTGAACAAAGCCTGCCCCAATGATGAGTTTCCACTGCCACACATTGACCTTCTAGTGGATGCAACGACCGAACATGCATTGTTATCCTTTATGGATGGTTTCTCAGGGTACAATCAAGTAAAAATGCCACCAGAAGATAATCATAAAACATCCTTCCGAACAGAATGTGGGACATTTTGTTACAAGGTCATGCCTTTTGGGTTAATCAACACCGGAGCAACATATCAAAGGATGGCCACTACACTCTTACACGACATGATGCACATTGAAGTCGAGGTTTATGCCGATGACATGATCGTGAAGTCAGAGACTCGGGAATCCTATGTGGTCAATCTAAGGAAGTTCTTTGAAAGATGTCAGGAATTCGGCAGGAGAATTAACCCTCAGAAGTGTGTCTTCGGTGTTCAAGCAGGAAAGCTGTTGGGTTTCATGGTAAGCGAACGAGGTATAGAAGTGGACCATTCCAAGATCAAAGCCATTCAAGAAATGCTGACCCCGAAGAGTGGGAAAGAAGACCGAAACTTTCTTGGACGAATACAATATGTCAGCCGTTTTATTGCTCAGCTCTCTAGTATTTGTGCACCCATCCACCGCTTACTTAAGAAGGGGGGATGACAGGTGCCAGGACGCATTCAAGCAAATCAGGAAGTATTTTTCTAACCCCCCGGTAATCCAACCTCCTAGGCTGGGAAAACCCCTGTTGTTATATCTGACTATCACAGAAGAAGCTATAGGTGCAATGTTGGCCCAATATCTGCCAGACTGTCGCACAAAGGCTGCCATCTGCTACATAAGCAAGAAGTTCAATGGTATGAGTTGAATTACAACATGGTGGAGAGGACGTGTGGCTTTAACATGGGCCTGTCAAAAGCTCCGGCATTATTTCATTTCCTTTGAAGTCTTGCTTATTTCCCGAATGGACCCCATCAAGTACTTAATAGAGAAGCTAGTGCCAAGCAGCTGCACAAGCAAATGGGTGGCCATCCTGTCACATTTCAACGTCCGGTTTATTTCACAAAAGGCCGTCAAAGGAGGCGCCATAGCTGATTTCCTAGCTTCTCAGCCGGTCAGGAACGATGAGAGATTTGAACCACAATTCCCGGACGAAGAAATAATGAACTTAGATACACCAACCTGGGAGATGCATTTTGATGGGGCGGCCAATGCAAGTGGTTTTGGAACAGGAGTAATTCTCACGTCTCCTGATAGAGTGACTTATCCAACATCCTGCAAATTGGAATTTAAGGCGACCAATAACGTGGCTGAGTATGAAGCATGCACCACTAGTTTGGAGATAGCACTCAATATGGGGATCAAGCAGAGGGGAGTATTTGGGGATTTGGCTCTGGTAATTTTCCAAGTGAAGGGGGAATGGAAGATCAAAGAAAAAAAATTGGCACCTTACCACGATTACTTGCAGACCCTTGCCTCCAAGTTCGAAGTAATTCACTTCCAATATGTACCACAGAAAGACAATCAGTTCGCTAATGCATTAGCCATACTCTCTTCAATTATGGGAATGCCAAACAATGCCATCATCTTTCCATTGACAATCTGGAGGAGAGGAAGGCCATCCTTCTGCTAGAAAGAGGAGGCGAGTGAATCTTGGTTTCAAAGCTACCTGAATGAGTTGAACCCCGACAAAACTTCCATCATGGCCCTCACTACTATGAAGGTAAATCAACCGTTACATGTCCAGATTGAACATGACGATGACTCGAACCATTGGTATGAAGAAATATTGAAATACCTTAGGGAAAGGACATTCCCTAAGGGGGTGACGGCCGAGGAAAAGAAGACTCTAAGAAGATTAGCTGGAAGGTATGTCATATGGGCCGGGAAACTTTACAAAAGACACGCTACGGGGTTCCACTTGTTATGCATAGATACAAAGGAGGCAGAGCGGAACATGAACAAAGTACACGAAAGAGATGAAGGCCCACGCATGGGAGGAGACATGTTGGCACGAAAAATATTGCTTCTGGGATATTTTTGGTCAACAATGGAGGCTGATTGTGCAAAATTTGTGAAGTGTTGTCATACATGCCTAGTCCACGGGAGGTTGCAGCAAAAGCCTCCACTACTATTAACCCCCATGTCCTCGCCCTGGCCATTCTAAGTATGGGGCATTGATGTTATTTAAAAAATAACCCCGACGGCTACAAATGGACACGAGTACATACTGGTGGCCATTGATTACTTTACCAAATGTGTGGAAGCCGAGTCATACGCCGTGCTCACATCTAAAAAGGTGGCCGAATTTATCCGCAACAACATCATTTATCGTTATGGCGTCCCACATGAGTTAATATCGGATAATGGAGCACATTTCAAAGCTGATGTCGAGAGGCTATGTCGAAATTTTGGAATTAAACATCATAAGTTTTCACCCTATCGACCCCAAGCCCATGGAGGGGTGGAAGCCGCCAACAAGAGTACGAAGGCCATCCTTGGAAAGATGGTATCTACACACAGAGAATGGGCACAAAAATTGCCATTAGCTCTATGGGGGTACCAGACCTCTATTAGATCCTCCACGGGTGCAACTCCATACTCCTTAGTGTATGGCATGGAAGCCATGCTGCCTGTAGAGCTCGAAGTGCAGTCATTGAGGGTGGCCCGGGAATGCAAGCTTCCTGAAACGAAATAGGTACAAGAAAGGCTTGATCAATTGACATTGTTGGATGAAAACAGACTGTAAGCCTTCTATCATGTACAGGGATACCAAAGAAGAATAGCTAGGGCTTTCAACAAGAGAGTCAAGGAAAGAGGACTGAAGGAAGGGGATTTGGTGCTAAAAGAAGTCAGACAACCAGTGCACGACCCCAGGGGCAAATTCAAGGCCAAATGGATTGGGCCCTATATCATCATGGAGATCCTACCAAAGGGGGCAACAAGAGTCAGAGATTTGGATGGAAACGAGTTTCGAGAGCCATCCAACTTGGATTAGTTAAAGAAGTATTATGTGTAATTTGAATCGATGTAAAAAGAACTACCTAGACCTGATTGCTTGAGCTCAAAGAAAAGAAAGAACCAAAAGAAAAAAAAAACGGGCCATGGATACGTTGGAAGTCCAGCTCGGGTTCGGTCACTTAATTAATAAAAAAAGGCCAAGGGTTGACAAGAAAGGAAATGGGAGTTCATTCACTCATTTATTTTGCATGCATTATACATGTCATGAATATTTATCTAAGCAAAATATCTAAGTACGCTTAAGCATCCTCCTCATAATCACTGAGGGACTCAGGCTCCTGGCGAATATTTGATCCCAATAGTCTATCTCTGTAACCGGAGAGGATTCGCTCCCCTTCAACCACCTTTGATAATTCGTGGAGGAATAAGGATCGGCAATATTTCAAACTTTCATCTTCGTAGGAAGGCTCCAGTATCCTTGCAAGAGCTTTATAGTGCGCCCATCCATTACCCTGACAAGAGGCGGACGGGGAAGAGGAGGAATCATCTGATCATGCCCAAACTGCCTAACTACTCTGGATGGATAGTAGAAGGTAGTCTGATGAATCCCTGGGAGCACTACGACCTTTTGACCAACTGTGTGGACGATCACCTCTTGCATCCCGAACCAAGAACACTGCCGCATGACTTTATGTTCCTCCTAGTGCTTCATGATAGCCACCCAGTCCTTAACTGAAGAAGGGGTGAAGGAAGAGACCCGTTTCTGGTAATTCCCAGAAGTATACAAGCCTGATCTCAGAGGATGGATCAACTTAAGATGATACCTAGAGGAGAAAGATTCATTAGTGAAAGAGGGGGAGAAGATGAATTCCAAAGATGCATGAGAGCCAGAGATGATACCTAGAGGAGTAGTGGGGAACCCGTCAGGAGTTTATCAGGAAAAGTCATCAAATCGTCTAAAAAAGCAAAAGTTTCCCCTAAAACGATGGGCACTATGCTGTGACCAATAAACAACTCGGCTACCAGTGCGCTTATGTTTAGGGAACAACTACTAGAGTGACCTGCCAGCAGGAAGTCACACACCATCACAAGAGCTAAGACATGATCATGCTTATTTTTCCAAGATGCGTCTCATTCTAGATGCCCGCGCAGCACGGCATCAACAGAGTATTGGTCAACTAGTGGTGATAAATTCATATGCGCATCCTTGCCTAGCAAACGTTCCATCTGCTCATCGGTGATGCACAAGAATGTACTGACCTTAGACTTAGTCACCGCGGCAGGAGAAAACATGGCAACATCATGTTAGTAATATGCACAAAAGCCAATCATGGATGCTTATTTATAGTCATGTACATACACTTTAAGGTTATTCCAATAAGTATCGTCTATGAGATAAACGCTTGCACATACTTATAACCCTAGTATATATATATATTTGATATGTATATTCTTAAATGTCCCTAGTCGATTATTATTACGGATGGGTTATAATAATA
>JAKUCV010001369.1:9609-22470 GCA_028386065.3 Turnera subulata
GTTTGTGACTGTTTTGTGGTGCCATGATCTGGGTTACTTGTGATGGGCATGTTGATGCCGGTTTGATTGGGATGTTGATCCCTGAGTTTGATATTGGGATGTTGATCCCGGGTTCTTTTTGATCTGGCACCAGGAACAGGTTGATAACCTGGTACGACCCTAGCTTATCCGTGACGGGGCCCGGAAAAGATAAAATTGGATAACTGGATTTTTATTGAGTCTTTTCGACTTTGGGTCGAGTCTTTTGGTTTGACTGTTATTTTTGGACTTGAGTAATTTTTAGTGTCCATATTGATCGTCTTTCCATTGTCGTGAGCACTTCGGACTCACCCCTCACCTGCGGGCTTTCATCCCGTAGGATGAGTTGTTTCATGTACAGGTTTGGTACATTCAGACAGGCTGCAGCGTTATCCCTTGGACGGGCTTGGATCCATAGTTTGCATGTGTCGCATACAGTGTTAGTTATTTAAAGTTTTCCGCTGTGCATAGTTTTTCTATTATTGGGCCATTGGGCCGGTTTTATTATTATTGATGTTTATTATTATGGGCTGTCGAGCCCGAGTTATTGTGGTTCACACTGTATGCTGGTTTCATTTTGGGTTGGGTTGTCACAGTTCCGGCTCGTGTTTACTGTGTACGGTAAATACGGGTCGGGGCGTTTCAGGACAAGCTAGAGGTTAGACCTGGTTATTAACATGTTCCGGGTGCTAGATCAATCCAGGGATCGACATCCTAAAATAGTAACCCAGGGATAGACATCCCAAAAATATAATAACGGGATAGACATCCCAAGCATAAACATGCTTAACATAAGTAACCCAGATCATAGCCACCACAAAACAGTCTCTAACCAACTAGTCGTACCACTACTTTCCTAGTGACAAACAAGTCGTCAACACAACTTCCAATTATCCAATTATCACATCGTATCAATAAATTCACAACCAACAAATCAACAACAACAGCAATAATACCACAGTCAAACTCAAATGGCTCAGCAATTCAATCAGGCAAAATAATTACAGAAAAACAAACACAGTATCATGTGCGACATATCAAAGTTTATCCATCCTCACCTTAGCCGATTTCCCTACTCCTGAAAGTCCTCAAACTGTCCCGGCTCCGGTTCCTCGGGATACTGTTCGTTATTAGCTCCTATATAGCAAATAGTAACACATACTCACATAAGATGCACATAAATGCAAATGATGCTATACAGTAAAAATAAAACTAAACTGGTTCGTTTACGTCCCGGTGAACCCCGTTATCATCATCATTCACTATTTATTATTCCTGCGTCAAAATTCCATACTGTATTTATACTCGGTTATTATTCCGGTATTTATTTTGATAATACCCTTTCCTTATTTATTCCATAGGTATGTACTTCCCAAAATAATTATTTTTCGCACGATGTACTATATATTTCCAAAATATACTTACCACTAGAATTTCCCCCCCTTTTTTTTTCCAAAGTTGTTATTTATCTCTTTTTTTTTCCATAATTATTCTATACCATAAGATAATTTTTTTTTCCAAAAATAATGATAACATATATATATTCCCTAAAATATATACCCACCAGAATTTCTTACCATAATATGTTTTTCTTGGAAATTTTGCATGTACTTATTCATAATATATCAAGGGTGTTTACTATATTATAATTTCAAAAGTAATAATTCTTATCTTAATTACCTCAACCTTTTAAAATATCATAATTTACTCTTCCTATAGTATAATCCTATATTCCCTTAAATTTATTTTTTTTCCAGAAGTATATATATATTTTTATTTTCTTTTCTTTCTTCTTCTTTTTTTTTAAAACTGGGCCATCTGTGTCAGCCCATAAACTGAATCCAATAACCCAGCAGGTCCAGCCGCGGCCCAAGCACCAAGGCCCAGGCCTGGTCACAAACCCAGAACATGGGCCCGTGCCAAGGCCCGTGCCAAGGCGTGGCCCAGCGTCTTGACCCATGACTCGACCCAGATGTGGGGGGTCGGCTCACCTCAGGACCCGGATGATCTCCACGGGTACGGCCGGCGCGACGAGACGGCGTGCGGGCGTGAGAGCAGCTGGCGGCAGGGCGGCGTGACGCGACGCACGAAAGCGCGACCGGAGCGAGGTGCCGAGACGGCTGCGACAAGCGGCAGAGAGGAGAAGGGACGGGCGGATCTGCTGTTGGGTCCGGCGGCTGCAGCGACGGGCGATGCTCCCTTAACGGCGGCACGACCCAAGCAGGGGAGGACGACGAGAAGGCGAGAGGAGGGCGGCGTCGGTGTTGGTACTGTTTGGAGGGGAGAAGAAGGTGCGGATGGCGATGGTGACGGGGACGGGGTGTGGCGGCGCGACGGTGGTGGTGTGAGTTGTTGTGTGACGGTTGCTGTGTTTTTATTTTTCTTCTTTTTTTTTTATTTATATAATTCCAGTATTATTGTAGTGAAACGTCTGGGCAGGATTTTTGTGCAGAGGGTAGAAAGGTTTCTGGGTTTTGCTTGCAGAAGCAAAGCAGAGGTAGGTTTTTTTTACACCATTTTGATTGAAAAATTAGGCAATAATATAGGCTGGAAAGGAGGGACAAAAACTCATGGCCGACAATGTCTCCGTCCTTTCAAATTAGTGCAGAATATTGACTATGTATTAGCATGATTGGATAGGAAATATCTGAACCAGCAAAATGACTTAACTGCCCTTCTAACTCCTACTATGATAAAACTTACCCAGGGGCATAATTGTCTTTTCGCAGCTTCCAAATTCCAAAAATTCCAACTCGTCCTGGAAATTCCGCATAAATATCCGGAGTATGGAGTGAGACTCGGAATTGGAATCTGATGCTCGGTTTTCCATAAAATAATTACCAAAGATTATTCCATAAGGTAAATTACTGTACAAATCCTTTTACAGTCCCGGTAAAACATAAATTTACCTGGGCTGTTACAAATATATTATAAAAAACGTAAAGATTATTATTTTTTAGAATTCTAATATATTATAAATCTCCTAATCAAAACGAGATAATATTAAAATAATTAAACAATCAATCTCTATATATAAATGTATTATGTGTCAAAGAAGATATTATCATAAACAATTTTACCATGATATAAAGAACGAAGTTCTCCCAATATCAACATATTAAAATATATTTTTTTATATAATAACCTTTTAAAATAAAAAAATTATAAAAAGAAATATTAAAATAATTCTCAAATTTATATAAAAATGTAACAGCCCTGGTAAAAATTCTACATATGGTTTTAGGTGCATGGAAAGGCAGGAAAAACACCGTTTATATAGACGGTGTATCGGTGGGTGGCACAGGAGAAAGGTAGGCGCAACCTGCATAATTGAGCCGCCTCAATTATGCAGGTCTGTCTGCATAATTAAGCGTGTACCGTCTGGACCAGTAAATAACTGATATATCCCTTAACTTTATTTTTGGTCCGTTCCTTTGAGGTTAAACCAGACTTTTTTGAAGATTCCTGGACCCGAAAAATACCAACTTAGGTCCGTAAAATTCACAGAAAAATCCAGAATGTGGGGCAAGGTTCGGTTTTGGAATCCGATGCTTGATTTACCTTGACTTAATTATCCAAGATTAATTTCATTAGCTTGTCCAACGGGAACGAGCGAACGAGCTACATACCTTCTGCGAGCGTAATCCTTGGTAAATCAATCTATAAAAACTTTTTACAATCCCGGTAAAAATACAAAATTTGTACTCGGGTTGTTACAGATTAGATTTAAATTGTACTTATAAAAGATTTATATTTATAATTGCAAATGTAACTATTTTTTTTTTGAGGAAAAATGTAACTATTTGATAATAGACTATTTGATTTATTATTCACAAAACAAAGTTAGAAAATACTGTTGTTTTTATTGAAATGATATTAGTTAGTAATTCATCTCACTTCCAATCCAACCACTAGTTAATTAAGACATTTCGAACATTTGAAGGACAGTGTAATGGTCATCTATTCAAAGGGGGTCATCGACTTTGGAAAGGAGGTACCGGTCAGGAAATCGGCAATTCAACGCAACGGCAATTTAACGCAATGTAGAAATAAAACCTAGGGTTTAATTAGTGATTCTAACCTCTCTACCCAAATAACCTCAAATCCCAAACTTTCCCCGTCTGCTTTTACATCCATCTGATTCAACCAATGTGAGTACTTCAATTTTTATTAATCAAAAAGCAGTTCCAGAAGAAATCCGTCATAAACTCCAAGCTCATTCCATGTCGTCTATCTTTCTCAGTTTCTCAGTGTGTGTGTCTCTCTGATGTTCTTGACAGGGGGGCTATCAAATTGGAGTTACCTTGTCCTCAAAATGTACATGGAATCGCAGCAGACCCGGAACCGGATTGGAGTTTCGATTCCTTGTTGTCGGAGATTGATTCAATCGAGAACCAGCTCAAGGCATCCTCTTCCATTCCCTTGCCTTTCGCCAAAGCCCAATCAAGGTGCTCAACTTTTTCTTATACGTGCCTGTTAGGTGTTTTTGGTGTTAGTTTTTGAGGTGCTTGAATTTGAGCTGAATGTGAGGTTACTTCGTCTGGTTTAGAGGCTTTTCGGGTCGGAAGGAACTTCCTGCGAATTCGAAAGCGTTTGTAATGTGCGTGGATGATTATGTAATGGAGGATTCGGAAAGTGAAGGAGAGGAGGATGGTCATAATCGGAGTTTAGTGGCAGCTAAACGGTTCAATTGTGATGATTTGTATCTGAGGTATGTCCCTAGGCTATCTCAATACCCGATTTGTTACTTCAGTCAGTGGTGATTTTTTTTTTTTTTGTGGTTTTGTCTTTTTAATGTATATTATTATGAGGGTGCTATTATTTAATCTTTTTGATAGTCTAGACGTTGTACTTTGCCGTGTGTTTTTGGTTTTATGTTTCAGTGACAGTGATGATGATTCTGATTATGAGTTAGCACTTGGTGATGGGCAATCCTACTTGATGGACGAAATGGGTTTGGCAGAAAGTTGTTTGCGGGAGCTCAGCCATGAGCATAAACTTCGAGTGCAGGTTTGTTGATCTCCGTAATTGCTGTTCTCTGTGGCACTTTGCTACCGAAACATGTCTTCTTACATGCTGAGTTCTCTGCTTACATACATTGTCGACCATTTTTATCTAACAAAAGGATGTAAAGAAGTTCATGCATTTGATGCAGTCTGATTTATCGACTTCTTTTTTTCTCTGTTTGGGAATCGGATTGCTTGATTAACAGGATGAAATTAGGAACGAGATCTCAGCGTTGGAAGCAGAATTAATGAGAGAAACTGAAAAGACAGTTTCTGCATTTGCTCGCGTCGAGAAGTATATTGAAGCAAGAAGGGAAATGGACAGGAAACTTGACACTCAGTATCAACGTAAAATGTAGGGTTTGATCTTCAAATCCTTCATTTTTTTGCAGTTTTTTTCTCATGCTGCTAACAAGCTGAATTTTTAGGGAATCCTTGTTCCAGGATTTACATCTCTGATCAGTTGCACCTTAGATTCTGTGGTTACTTTTTTTACTGTTTTGACTCCGTAGTGCATTCTCGCATTTTTGTCAAGCTTATGCATATGACCTTCAGTATGAACAATTGAAAACAGGCATCTGAATTCATTTTTGCAGCATTATTGCATTTAAGTGTCCATGTTTGGCTCAATATCCTTGCATAGTATGCATCCATTATCCGGCTTCATTGGTTTGTGGAGACCACCTACAATACTGATGTTAGCGCTGTGCTATGACATGCTCAAAAGTGATTCTTTTGCATGTGATATGCCTGCTGTGTCTTTAATGCAACTTGGTACTGCAGCTTTATGCCATTGTGAATTCATGATTTATGAGCTTTATATGAATCTGAAAACAAAAATGTCTGGCTATAGAAATAGAAACCTTGAGATATTTATGACATTTTCTGTTAATATTGTAGTGCAGAAGCGCTTGATAATCATTTAACTGCTGTCCAGCGGGATCATGAACAGAAATCCCAAATAGAGGAGAGAAAGATAAGAAGCGATGCAGCTCACGAAGAAGCCAAGAGAAAAGAAAAAGTGCTTCAAGAGGAAAGACTACGGCAAGAGAGAGCTAGAGCAGAGTTGGAGGTTTGTTATTCTTTTTCTTTTTCTTAAAAATTCAAATCAATTTATATAGCAGACTTGAGAGAAAATAGTCATAAATAGTTAAGCTTTACAACTCAGGCTCAACCCCGAAACAAACTCTATTCAGAAGCTGAGATACCCCAGTCTGAGCAAACCAGGGATTCTATAGGTGCTAGAGATCTTTTATTTCTAATTGAAGTAAATCCACATTTACCTCTGCACATTTAGAAAGAAAGACAGCAACTGGAGATCCTGCTACTGAGAGAATATATGAGGTTTCAATTGATCCATACATGATACAGCTAAGCACAACAAGCCAGTTGCAAATAAAAAAAAATTGGAGTTTCTTCTTTTGTAGTTTCACATTTGTGCACTGGAATTCCTATGATTATGACAGATCATCTAGCTGATCTGTGCTGAATTTTAGTTCTGTGCAATTGTTTGCAGTAACAGAATAAGCTAGTATTCCTCTGGGATGCCATTTGTTCCAGCAAGGAATGTAGATTCACCATTACCAATCTGAAGCTTAAAATAACTGCATGCTGCCTCTCGTTCCTTGAAAATTTTTTGAAGACTCCAGAAAGTCTTTTAGAATCCACAAATTCCAGAAACTTTGGCCGTGATCTTCGTCCTAAGATTGTTTATATTTTGTGGTAAATTCTGGCAGATATTAGTTACAAGCATGTAATTTCATGTTGGCTCCTTGCTCACTATGATGAACCTGGGATTTAAGGCTGATGAGTTGGTTACCTATAGTTGTGTTTTTAGTGTTCACTGCTCTAAAGTCACACTTTTGTGTAAAAACTACCTGAATCAAGTTTAAGAGTCTTGCCGTTTCTATGATCCCAGCAAATCTATACATCCCTATATTTGGTGTCACGGATTGCTGTCAGAGGAACCTTTCTTGCATGTGTTCAGAATCTTGATTAATGCCCTGTTAGACAGCCAACCTTGCCTTATCTCATCAGTCTGATGCTGAGGAGTTTTGCTAGATTCGCTGAAAATTTCTGGATGCAGGCTAAACGTAGAGCTGAGGAAGCAAGATTGGCAGCTCTAGAATCTGATAGGAGAGCGGCAAAGGAAGCTGCAGAAAGGGAAGCTGCAGAAAGGGAAGCTGCTGAAGCTGAAGCTGCAAAAAAAAAGAGTATGTTCATTTTTTTGACAGTTACTTCATTGTTTTTTCTACATGAATTTTGCAATTATGGCATGAGGTCTCATTTTTTCCACCGAGTTGAGTGCGAGTAACACTTAAACTTTGTCTTTATTGTTTATGTTCACATTTTTTTGCATCCTTATTTTCTTTTATCTATTATTTTCCCTACATTTTGCCATAGTTACAGAATTCTTCGAAAGTCCAACGTACTGTGTATTGGTGCGTGCAAACCAATACGCGGTGCGTGAGAGTACCAGTACGTTATCTACGACGTATTGTGTTTGACTTTGTTTTTCTCTTGGATACTTTCTTTCTTGATGCTTTTTTGACCCAGCTCAACCATAATTCATAGGATAACTTATTCAAATCCAAAATATAAGGGCAAGCCCAATTTATGAAAGGCTCACTTGTTTTATTGTCTGGTCACATGAAGATAACTATTTGTATTATCCACCTGAGAAGTATACCCCCAACGTACTGAATTCTTCCAAGGTAGCATATGGCGTACCTGTACCTGTACCGCGTTGCAGAGAGTACGATGTATTCGGTGACTGCATTTTTCACTCTTATCTTATCATCTTCTCGTGATGCAAGGAATAGTGCTGGAAGTTCAGTACTCCTTTGGTCCTCTTGTTGGTTCTTTCAACCTATTCCATAATCAGGAATTCCTGCCATTTTCTGCAATAACTGTCCTTCCAAGCTACCCTAATCCTATAACCTTCGTCCTTGATTTTTACTTTATTCTACTATCTCTTGCCTAGCTACTGCATGTGTTGGAAAATCTTAGTTCTGAAACCATAGCTCATTGTTTCCCTCGTTTGTTGACCTCAATTTATGATCTCCTATTTAAGTTGGCCAACATTTGCAGGTGAAGTTGTGAGGGGTGCAAAAAGTGCTCTTATTTTAGAGCAGGGACGACTAGAAAAGCTTAACGAGCTTGAAGAAGCCAACCAGAAGCTGAGATCGAGTTCCAATATGGTACCACTTGTGCCTGTTATGCTAAAATATTATAGTTCTTGTTATATTTTTTGCTTCTGATTGTGGTTACTTTGCTGCTGTCTACATCCGATATTTAGACCACATGGTTATAATAGTTGAATTCAATCGTATAATTCTACTGTTGTGTTAGAAACAATCCTTGTCTTTGAGTTTCCTCTGCCTTGTTCTTCAAAAGGTGGAAGAGGTTACTTTGGTGTCATGAACTCGTGGTGTTATGATTGTTTGACTGTGCTTCTGTGTCTCAGTCAGCCCTTCTCTGATATTGATCTCATGGCTATCTTCTGTCCAATATGCTGACTCATTACCTGTTGGAAATTTTGCTCAGAATTTCAGTGCCCACGAGAGACATATTGCTAGGTTGATAAGACAAATAACAGGGATAAAAGAGAATGTTCGGTGAGTTGGATCTCTTTATCTGTCTCATACCTTGTGTTGTTTCTGTAACTCAATAAAAAATGATTATATTAATTCTAGAGCTCCTCTATCAACTTTATCAATTCTGCATGCTTATTTGTCTTCTTTGGCATCTCCCACATTCTCTTGTGCCACTGACAAGTTTGTGTTCTATATGGCTGAATATAGCATAGGAAATGCTCTTACATGTGTAGATTGCCCAAAACTATAACCTGTCATAACTGATCTTTTGGCCTGCCCATGGGTTGGTGACCATTTTTTCTTCTTCCATATGACTTGTTCTTGTTTGTGCTTACCATCATGCAGCACTTATGCAGTTTCCTCTTTAAATAGGGTTATCTAATTGTCCAACTTGATTGGTTGATTCATCCATTCTGATCGGTTTTAGTGGGTAGATCAGGGTGTTTTTTCTTTTTGGGCTGTAACTGCTTGTTAGGCTTTTTAAAAAGAGGGAGGGGTTCGTATCTTTTCCTTTTCTGCACTAATTTGTGCTTTATTACAACAAATATTTCAGCCTGCATTGTGTGTTCACTAGAAAAAATTCTCATGCTAATTTTTACCTGGTTTTTGGCATTTTATGATGTGCCGTTTGCCATATCTCATGGTTGAGCATTTGGGGGAAAGGTTCTTCTAGATCATTTACAGATTGTGTTACAGTTGTTGTATCATACCAATCTGCTTGTATATTAACAGGATTAATTATCAAGTTACTCCAGTTTCAACCTAGATTACAAGGCAAGCCCTGAAGTTGCCATATCCCCCGTCAGTTTTACCAGAATGTTTACTGTCGCATTCTTTGCATATTTCAATTTGTCATTAGAGAACCCTACTCTGTGCTGCCACTCCCTTTTTCTTCATTTGCTGTATTCTTAAATTCATCATCTTTTTCTTCTCTCCATCATATCATTTCCTGCCATTCAACATATCACTATGGCTACCAGCTGCAATATAGACAAGCAAGTCAAGTTGCAGCGATGTCAACGATGTGAGCAATTTTCTTTTTTCTGGTGCCTAACTAGGTTCAAGCCATTATTGGCTTACCCTCTGGATTGCTGCCTCCCATGATCTGGATCACAAATGCACCATAAAATGGGTCATGCAACCCAGGACACAATTTTTTTTTGGTGGGGGGGGGGGGGGGGTGGGGGTTGTTGGTGGTGGGGGTTTGGTGATTGATCCTGGTAACACTCTTGCTAGCCCTTGACATGGGATTAGTCTTTAAGTTCCTTTCACCTATACGCTATGTCTTTGTCTGGGTTTCCAGTTCACTTGCTTCAGCTTGCTGGGCGCACATGAAAAACTGTCTTTTAGTTAACTTCTATTTTTGCTTGGTTTTGTCCGAGGCGTAGAACACTCACTCCTTTTTTCCTAACTGATGGAAATTAGCTTTGTAAGCAACAACACTATATATAACAATATCTAATCTAGCATGATTGGACTGTTGCTTGTTCCTTTTTATTCTTTTCTTCAAAAAGAAAGATAGTCTTAACCTCAGTGTAAAACATATGTGTTCAGCTTTAGAGCTTGCTAGTTATCATTTCTCCTAATGTGCATTTTAGTATATGAGCATCATAGTTTCTCACTATTACTTTGAATTTTATGTGTTCACCTTTGCAGGGCAAAAGCATCTGAACTTGTTAAACTCTTAACGGCTCCTACATTTCCTCAATCCATTGCTGTTGCAACATTTGCGAAGAAGGTAACTTGAGTATCAATGAAACATGGTCCACTGCTTGGAATAACTCTGAAATATCTCCCATGCATAGTTGAGGAGATAAAAATGAACCGCAACAAGTTCTGCAATTCAGTTCTTGTTAGCTGTTTAATTGCCCTTCATGCACCAATATGAATGAAAAATGTTATATTCTTGAACCTGAACTGGACATGTGCTTTTAGATATAAACTTAAGGGAAGTAGGTCGTATACTTGAAGAAAGTGATGATGCATGTGCATCAGCTTATTGTTGTAATTAGTTGTTTCAAATTTGAAATGCTCTTGGCGTTATGTATTTTGTTTCTTTACCATCTCTGCACTGCTAGGAGTTCTTATAGCTAAGAAGTTGTTTAATGTCCCCATTAATTTTTCTATGCACTTGTATTGTTGCTGAATTTGGAAGTGTCTGGTTGCTGCTTGGTATTTTATTGACCCAATGATTATGGAAACTAAATGCGAAGATAAACTCATGTCTTTTCATTTTCTATATACAAAAGGTGGTTGCAAATTGTGAAAGCCCCGATAATGCTGCTTTTGCCTGCGCCCATGTCATTGTTGTTGTTACATCACAGGTATGCCAATTTTATCTCTGCCTTTGACTTCTTTGGCTTTCCTTTACTCTTTTTCTCGGTGACTCCCACGTGACCTTCAGGCTGTGGACGTGGCCTCTTTATTTGCTAAAAGTCCCACGTAGGGCTGCATGGGATAACCCCTGTCCAGCAGGGAACCTTGTGCTTCCCTATTCATATCTTTTTGAAACGGTGTGTGTTTGAGACTATAAGTTTAGTAGGTGACTACTTGCCCTCAATCTCAATTAGTGTGGAAAGCCTGCGAGGCTTCTCAAGGTGCCGATGTAAATTGCAACCTTACCTGGGTGCACTATTCTTATACAACTTTATGGCCGTTTATATCTGATCAATGAGGCTTTAGCCTGGGTAGTCTGTTAAAGAAATTTTGCATGAGTTTGCTTCACAAGTATTGCCAAATCTTGGTATAATAATGCAGTTTTTCTTTTTCAACATGTAAAACTAATTCTTTGTTAATCAGGTCCCACTTGCAATGGATCTTCTTCTTGCTGAGTTCCATAGAGCTTGTATCTACACTGTCCCCAAGCACTTTGCATACTCAAAGGTGATGCTTTTTTACCATGCTCTTCTATAAGTCATCCAATCCATTGCCAAAATGCGTACCTGACTACTTGCATTTCCAAAATTTTTAACGTATTGTATGCCTACACCTTGTTAATCAGAACTCAGGTTGATTTAGATTGACCTATTGAATAAAAAATAAAGTTATTCTTGTTATTCTCTCCTTTAGCAATGAGAATATGCTTTGTAATTGCACAAAACATTACCAAACCACACCTTTGATGGTTGAATGGTTTCTAACACCCACTTGGGTTTGCATTGAAGTCTCCTCCTAGCTATAACGGCAATACTGATGTACTTGTAATGTGATATCCTACATAAGGTGGAAATTATGACTTGGGTAGTTTATAAATTATAAGACTGGTTATAGGGTTATGCAACAAGGATCTACGTGAAAACTACATCTTCATTATAGTTTATTTTCAAATCCCTGTCTTATAGGGTCATGAAACAATATCATTTCCTGTATCCTGTCTGTAGTTCCTTATTTTTCACCTTCGCAAAATGCATAGACTTGCATTATCCATTTTAATGCCGAAATATAAACCATTTATGATGTGCTAAAGAAACAACTTGAGGTATCTGAAGTTCATGAGTTCTCACATCAATTGCTGTCACCATAGCATTAGAAATCCTCACTCTACCTGACTTGGACTCCACAGCATACACCAATGGATTAGTGTGGTGCCAAGATATGTTGGGTCATGGGTGTGCTATCTGCAACTGTAATGATTGCATTTCCATTTGCCTAGTTGCATGTTGAGAGATTCAACTCAACAGAGAATGGTTAGCATCTACTCCAGTGACATACAAGCGGGAAAGATGAGTGAGCATCATTTGTTTGTGGCTTTTGTGGTTATTTTAGCTGAGCTGTTGTCTTGTATATTTACTGAATAGTTGTCTCTCCCTTCTACTTCAGTCAGTGTTTGAATCGAAGGAGGCTTACTACAAGAAGGTCGGGCATCGGGAAGATGATGGGAAGGTTGAAAGTGTCATGGATTATTTGAAGCGTTTACGATCTTATATGAAACTTTATGGGGCTCTTGTTCAGGTCTGCCGATCTCTATCTTATGCATAGAGTCTGTTGTACTTTGTGCTGACCTGGTCTTTTTCAATGATTAGTACCATCTTGTGTACTTCTTATCCTTTAAAATACATTAAGAGTAATGCCTGACACAGTTCTTGTTTTGGCAGACAGAAGTCCAGGGTGTTCATAACGCTCATGGTCCAAAAGAAGGTTGGGCATGGCTCGCAAGGTTCCTAAATTCTGTGCCTGCCAATATGTATACTGCTGTTGCGTTGAGTGCATTCCTGCAAGTAAGTTGGCGTACGGAATTCTTA
>JAKUCV010001370.1:0-59444 GCA_028386065.3 Turnera subulata
AAGAAAGAGGGGTGGAGTGCGGCGGCTCTGAGTGAGAATAAGGAGGGAAAGGGGAAGAGATCGTGGGGAGTGAAGAGGGAGAGAAAGAAAATAGAAGAGAAAAGAGAAGAAGAACAGGGGAGGGCGGCCGAAATCGGGGAAGGAAGGGAGAAAGGAAAAGAGAGGAGAGAGGGAGGAAGTGATGGGTTTTATACCCAAGTCCTAGGGTTAGGCTTCCATCCGCAACCAAAATGGCGTCGTTTTGCTCCAAAACGACGTCACTTCACTGACAGCCCTCCTCTAGTCTACCCTAAGAGTCAAAACACATCCCTTTGTGTGTTTTAAGTTTTGGCTCTACCAAAACTACGTAGTTTTAGTAAAAACTACATCTCATCATGTGTTTTAATTCTAAACACTAGTAAATGCTAAACAAAATTGTTACTTGAGAATGAATGATTGAACCATACAAGAAATAAATTTATTAAGACCAGAAAATTAGTTCCCGTGAGTTACGTGAGGGCATAATTGGAAATTAATTCCAAAAATTTCGAAAAATATCACAGAATTAAATACTGAAAATCCGGGGCGTTACACATGAGAAACTATGGTGAGGACATGCCAGATGTCAAGATTGTTGAGAAGATTCTACGTACTCTCACCGAGAAATTCAACTACATTGTATGCTCAATTGAGGAATCAAAGGATATTGATAGTCTGTCAGTTGATGCCTTACAAAGTTCGTTGCAGGTCCATGAACAGAAGTTTCGCAAGAATGGTGGAGAGGAGCAAGCAACGAATGTGAGTTATGATGATAGAGGAAGCAGAGGTCGAGGAGCTGCAACTAGAGGTAGAGGAAGAGGAAGAGGAAGACAATTTAACAAGGCCACTGTGGAATGTTATGGATGCCATCAGCTAGGGCATTTTTCATACGAATGTTCTAGTAAAGACAAGAAAGTCAATTATGCTGAGGTAGATGAGGAAGAAGAGATGCTTTTGATGGCTATTACGGAAGGTAATAATGCAGAAAAGGAGATGTGGTACCTAGATTCTGGATGCAGCAACCACATGTGTGGGAAGAGACAAAGATTTTCAGATTTTGATGGTGCATATAGACATTCAGTGAAGCTGGGTAATAACACGAGGATGGACGTGATGGGGAAAGGCAATATCCGACTAGAAATCAACGGCAAAACTCAGGTGATTATGGATGTTTATTATGTGCCGGATTTAACAAATAATTTGCTCAGTATAGGCCAACTTCTGGAAAGAGGATTAGCTATACTTATAAAGCATGGAGTATGCAGTCTTTATCATCCACAAAAGGGCTTGATTATGCAGACATCGATGACAACAAATAGGATGTTTGCATTATTGGCTACTGCGGTATCAGAGCATTCTACTTGTTTACGAACAATGACAGAGGATGAATCCCACTTGTGGCATCAACGGTATGGACATCTCAGTTATAAGGGGTTGCAGACACTGAGGTCTCGATATATGGTAAAGGGGATTCCATCTTTCAAAGCTACAACTAGGTCATGCACTGTTTGTTTGGTTGGAAAACAACATAGAGAGGCTTTCCCAAAACGGAGTCAATGGCGTGCTTCCAAAAAATTGCAGCTTGTCCATGCTGATATTTGTGGCCATTTCACACCATCCTCTAACAGTGATAGAAGGTACATGTTAACATTCATTGATGATTATAGCAGAAAGTTGTGGATATATTTTTTGATTGAAAAGTCTGAGGCATTCACAATGTTCAAGCACTATAAGAGTCTAGTTGAGAAAGAGTCTGGAGTACCTCTATGTTGTTTACGCACTGACAAAGGAGGAGAATTCACTTCCCATGAATTTAATAATTTTTGTGAAGATAATGGTATAAGCAGGCAGCTCACAGCAGCTTACACCCCGCAACAGAATGCGATAGCTGAACGCAAGAACCGAACAATTATGAATATGGTTCGTTGCATGTTATCTGATAAAGAGGTACCAAAGAGATTCTGGCCCGAGGCTGCAAGATGGACAGCACATGTTCTCAATAGAAGTCTCACGTCAGTTGAGAAGGAGAAAACACCGGAAGAATTGTGGAGTGGAGTTAAGCCTAATGTGGATTACTTCAGAGTTTTTGGATGCTTAGCCCATGTTCATGTGCCAGACCAGAAAAGAAAGAAGTTGGATGATAAAAGCTTCCCTTGTGTGTTACTAGGGGTTAGTACTGAGTCAAAAGCCTATCGATTATTTGATCCAGCAACCAAGAAGCTAGTGACAAGTCGAGATGTAAGTTTCGAAGAAGATAAGGGCTGGAACTGGGCAAGAACTGCGCAAGAAGTGGAACAAGATGTATTGGTTTGGGAAGGTTGTGATGAAGATAAAACTGAAGAGTCTGAAAATGAAGAAGAAGATGCTACTGAAATTCAAGGAGTTGCCACTGAAGTTCAAGAAGTTGTTGCACCAGCAGATGATCCAGAAGCTCCAAATGATGCACATTTGACAGCAACTAGATCTCGAAGACCTCCTCCTTACCTGCAAGATTACGTGTCAGGAGAAGGTCTTTCAGAAGAAGAAGATGAGTCAAACAATCTTGTGATGTTTACTTCTAATGAAGACCCTTGTTCCTTTGAGGAGGCAGCAGCAGAAGAGAAATGGAGAAAGGCTATGGACAATGAGATGGACTCTATCAAGAAGAATGAGACTTGGCAGCTTACACAACTACCAATTGGAGCAAAGACAATTGGTGTTAAATGGGTTTTCAAGACCAAACGAAATGAGAATGGTGAGGTGGACAAGTACAAGGCCCGATTGGTAGCTAAAGGTTATGCTCAACAGCATGGAATTGACTACAATGAGGTTTTTGCACCAGTTGCAAGATGGGATACGATTCGGATGATTCTAGCCTTGGCAGCACAAAAGGGTTGGAGTGTGCACCAACTTGATGTTAAAAGTGCATTTCTTCATGGTGAATTGGAAGAGGATGTTTATGTGGAGCAACCGATGGGATATGTTCAAAAAGATGAAGAACATAAGGTTTACAAGCTTCGGAAGGCACTTTATGGATTAAAGCAGGCCCCGCGTGCTTGGTATAGTAGAATTGAGGCTTACTTTCTCAAAGAAGGCTTTACACGGTGCAATTATGAGCACACTCTCTTTACAAAGTCAGAAGAAGGCGGTAAGAGACTTTTAATTGTAAGTCTGTATGTTGATGACTTGATCTTTACTAGTAATGATTCTTACATGATTGAGAAGTTTAAGAGTTCCATGACAGAGGAATTTGAGATGACAGATTTAGGAAAGATGAAATACTTCCTTGGTGTTGAGATTATACAAAAATCAGAAGGTATTTATCTGAGCCAAAGGAAATATGCAAATGAGCTGTTGGAGAGGTTTCATCTGCATAATGGAAATCCAGTCAAAAATCCAATTGTACCAGGTGCTAAACTCTCAAAAGATGGAGGAGGGGCCAAGGTTGATGCAACTTTGTTTAAGCAATTAATTGGGAGTCTCATGTACATCACTACAACAAGGCCAGACTTAATGTATGTGGCATGTTTGCTAAGTAGATATATGGCCAATCCAGCCGAGGTGCATTTACAAGCAGCAAAGAGGGTGTTGCGTTACTTGAAAGGTACTGTGTCTTTAGGTTTGCTTTACAAGAGAGGTGATACAAAAGAATTAGTTGCTTATACAGACAGTGATTATGCCGGAGATATTGATGATAGAAGAAGCACAAGTGGTTATGTGTTTTTGCTGAATGGAGGAGCAGTTTCTTGGGCTTCAAAGAAGCAACCGGTGGTGACACTATCAACAACGGAGGCTGAATTCGTTGCGGCAGCATATTGTGCTTGTCAGTGTGTCTGGGTGCAAAGAATTCTGCAGCAGCTTGGTGGTCTGCAGCAACAACCAACCACTGTCCTATGCGACAATAGCTCAACAATCAAATTGTCCATGAACCCAGTTCTACATGGCAGGAGTAAACACGTTGATGTAAGATTTCATTTTCTAAGGGATCTTACGAGGGAAGAAGTTGTGAGGCTTGTTCATTGTGGCAAAAAGGAGCAAGTAGCTGATATAATGACTAAGCCCCTGAAACTTGACGTGTTCATAAAGCTACGAGAAGAGCTTGGAGTCTGTGAAGTACCTTTGAGTACAAACTGAATGTTACTGTGTAAGTTCAGTTTAGGGGAGGTATTGTTGGGTTTGACTGTGTCAAGTTTGTTAGTATTCTGCTAATAAAGTCCTAGTCATTAGGAGTCAAGTAGTTAGAATCTGTTTGAATTTGTTTTGAATTGGTCAGTAACAAACACCATGAAACATACGTGGGTTGTTACTAGTATTTCATATCTTGTAAGGCTATAAAAGTTTGAGGCTATTCAATAAACTTACAGGGTATTCTTTCACATTTCTGTGTGAGTGTTTAAGAATCTTTCAGAACAAAGACATAATACTACAAACATTTAACAGCTAACTAGTTACATTATATAACTCCTGCTTATTCAAGTAAGCCACGTTTATAAAAAACACATTAACACAATGAAAGCCTAAACGAAGTCAGCTTGCAGGGAATTCCACCGGACAATTTGATACTACCTGCATAAATAAGTTCATTCGAGATGTTATTATGGAAAATGGGCTGCCTATAGCTTTTATCCAAGATACTGAACTCAACATTATAACCTCAAGTAACCTCCCCCAATGCATCTCAACTTGCTCAAACACAAGCTGATTTCTCCCGATCCAAATACTCCAGACTGTCGCAAAGAAGATAATCACCCAAGAAGATTTTGACAACCGGTAGCCAGCTAATCCAAACTCGCGTGATCATCTGTTTCCTCATTGTGGACCTATATATTTGGAATATGTGGTCTAAGATTTGCAGCATGGTGGGGGAATTCAATGGCATATGCCTGCGGATGCAGAGACTTTCTTTGTCTCCAGCTAGTTCGAATTGTGTGGTTAAAGGAGAGCTCGATCCTCATGGCTTACCATTTTCTATGCTACCATCGACTATATATTTTCATCAAAAATACGGTAGTTGTGTATAGGGAAGCATTATTTGATCAAATCATAAGGATTAGAGAAAATTATAAGCTTTCCATATGGTTTGTACGTGTTGGCAACATCTTGCTGAATCGACATAGCTGGAGGCAATTTGGACTATATAAAACAAAAATAAATGCGAATAGACCATAGATTTATTAAATGAAAATCTAACAAGTACTAACTAGAGAAACAAACTTTATGGTCACTCAACGGAGAAAGAAAAGATCAAGGAAATTAATTGCAAATTAAACTGAAAGCACAAACCCACCTCTTTGACTCCAGGTTACTTAATTAAGCAGCAGCCTTAAGAAACATAGGGAGAGGTTAGAGTTTGTGTGTAGGGTACGGACGCATTCCCCACGACTCTACCGAATTTGATCTTCTTGGAGTACTTCTCAGCTTCATCACTTTCTTCAAGATTATCATTCCACTTTAGCACATGAAGATCATGGCAGAACTGAAGCAACATGCATCTACCATCCTTGAAAGACCGCGGTATGAAGTCGTACACATATTCTACACGACCCTCATGCTCCATACCATCTCCAGAATATTGAGGAAAAGTATATGAAATAGAGGGAACCCAGGAAGCCTCGTTGCAGTATTCCTTCATTACCCAAATAGTATTTGGGCCCCCACATTTTGTTAAAGATCAACACCACTAAATTAAATCTAGGTTGTTATTATCTAGATTTGGTCTTAGGTTGTTATCATTTAAAATATCTAGATTAGACATTAGTTAGCTTTATCTATTTTTCAAAGTTTGAAGAAGATTGTTAGTTTCCTAATTTCTAGATTAGTTGTTAATTTTGTAGTCTATATAAAGGCCCTACTTTCTAATGGAATAGCATCCCAAGCATTAGAGCTTTCTAGCATTTCTCTCTGAGTATTCTAAGAGTGTATTCTCTCTTTTCTTATTTGTTGTCTTATTTTTGCTCTTTGTGAGTTTTTCTATCTTTCCTAACTTGGGTTCTCCACGACCTGCTTGTGCAAGTTAGTCTTGCTTAGTATCAGTACAGTCTGTCTGTGCAACGAGGTTGGTTGTGTGAAAGGTTAGTGCTTTGTGTTGCGCATAGTTCAACAATCTGGTAGCGAAGCATTGTTCACGTTGTGATAGCGGAACTTTGTTCAACAATCAGGTAGCAGAGCAGGTCCTTCTTCGGGAAGTCACGTAGAGGTGTTTTGTGAGAATCTTTTGTCGATACAATGACCGACCTACAAGTTATCGGCGCAATGGAGAAGCTCAACAACAACAACTATAGTACGTGGTCAACCTGCATGATGTCCTACTTGCAAGGACAAGATCTGTGGGAAGTGGTCAATGGTACCGAGGTGGCACAACCTGCAGATGCAAACCGAGAGTTGCGGAAGTGGAAGATTAAAGTGGGCAAGGCAATGTTCGCTTTGAAGACAACAGTAGGAAAGGAAATGCTGCAATGCATACAGAAAGCTGAAACTCCGAAAGAAGCTTGGGATATACTTGTCACTCGATTCTCTAAAAAGAATGATACGAAGCTTCAACTTTTAGAGAACGAGTTGTTGTCGGTGACACAAGGCAACATGACAATAGCACAATACTTTCACAAAGTGAAGTTCTTGTGCCGTGAGATTTCGGAGTTGGATCCAGAAGCATCTATCGGCGATTCCAGGATGAAGAGAATTCTTATCCATGGTTTAATGCCGGATTTTAGAAGCTTTATTGCTGCTGTACAAGGTTGGCCAAAACAGCCATCACTTGAGGAGTTTGAGAATTTGCTAGCCGGTCAAGAAGACTTAGCTAAGCAAATGGGAGGAGTCTCGTTGAAGAATGAAGAAGAGGCACTCTATGCAAAAAAGAGCAAGTGGAATTCCAAGCAGCATGAAGGTGGTGGATCCAAGAAGAATGCTGACAAGTTTAAAAGTCATCATGGTGAGACGAGCACTCGTGAAGGAGGCTCGAAGAACTATTCCAATGGAAGGAGGTTCGAAGGAAAGTGTTACAACTGTAACAAGAAGGGACACATGGCGAAAGACTGTTGGTCTAAGAAGAAAGCCATGGAGAGCAATGCTGCCACATTCAAAGATGAAAAAGAATGGGATGCTGAAGCATTCTTTGCTGCAGAAGATGAAGATTTTGCATTTACGGCAACAACACATAATCAAATTGATTATGAGAACGACTGGATTATTGATTCAGATTGTTCAAACCATATGACAGGTGACAAAGTCATACTGCAAGATTTTCCAGAATTCGATGAAGTGTCTGCATGGTGGTCCTCAGACAAGGAAGTACTGCCAGATTTAGATAATCTAAAAGAGACAGTGGAGTCTTCTCAAGTTCAGCTAAGTTTAGGAGAAGCTGAAGTTTTAGAAGATGGTGGAGAAGGTGTAGCTGTAACTCAAAGTCCTTGGCGAACAGGTGTGCACCAAAGGCCAAATGAAGAAGTTAGGCCGAGTGAAGAAGGTGAGCCAAGTGGAGATAGCAAGCCGAGTGGAGGAGGCGAGCTGAGTACAGCAGAGCATGGAGAAGGTGAGCCAAGTGGAGATAGTGAGTCAAGTGAAGAAGACGAGTTGGTCGCAGCTGAACTGCCAGCTCAGCCTAGAAGATCGGTAAGACCTAAGAAGCCGAATCCCAAGTATGCCAATGCTGCTGTTGTAGAAGATGTGAAAGAACCTAAGAGTTTTGAAGAAGCATCTTTGAGCTCAAGATGGATTAAAGCTATGGAAGAGGAGCTTGCAGCATTGGATCATAATCAGACTTGGGAGCTTATGCCACTGCCAGGAGGAGTAAAGCCTATTTCTTGCAAATGGGTTTACAAGATAAAGCATCGCACAGATGGATCGATTGAGAGGTACAAGGCTCGTTTGGTAGCTCGAGGATTCTCTCAACAGTATGGACTAGACTACGATGAAACGTTCAGTCCAGTCGCAAAGCTTAAAACTGTGCGAGTTCTACTGGCACTTGCAGCTAGCAAGAATTGGAACCTATGGCAGATGGACGTGAAGAATACATTTTTGCATAGGGAGCTGGATCGAAAGATCTACATGAATCAACCAAAAGGTTTCGAGAGTCAAGATCATCCCGAGTTTGTATGTAAACTCCTGAAGGCCCTCTATGGACTAAAACAAGCACCAAGGGCCTGATATGGCAAAATTGTTGAGTTTTTAGTCCAGGGTGGTTATGTTGTGACAACTGCAGACTCTAGCTTATTTGTTAAAGCTAGTGGAAGGAAGTTAGCTATAGTGCTGGTCTATGTGGATGACTTAATCCTCACAGGAGATAGTGAAGAGGAAATTCTCCAGACAAAGCAGAATTTGTCAGTACGCTTCCAGATGAAGGAGCTTGGACAGCTTAAGCACTTTCTTGGTCTTGAAATTGACCGTACACAAGAAAGTATCTTTCTTCATCAGCAGAAATATTGCAAAGATTTGCTGAAGAAATTTGGAATGCACGATTGCAAACCAATATTGACATCTATGGAGCCAAACGCCAAGTTATGTGCTCATGAAGGAAAAGATTTGGAAGATGCAACGATGTATCATCAATTAGTGGGTAGTTTGATATATCTGGCTCAAACAAGACCAGACATCTCCTATGAGGTCGGTGTGATGAGTCGGTATATGCAAAACCCAAAGAAGCCTCATTTGGAAGCAGATAGAAGAATCTTAAGATATGTCAAGGGTACACTTGACAACGGAATTCTGTACAAGAGGGGTGAAGACTGCAGATTAGTTGGCTACTGTGATGCTGACTATGCAGGTGATCATGATACCCGACGTTCAACTACTGGGTATGTTTTTAAACTCGGATCTGGAGCAGTTTTCTGGCGTAGCAAAAGACAACCAACGGTGTCTTTATCCACAACAGAAGCAGAATATCGAGCTGCAGCAGTGGCAGCTCAAGAGAGCACTTGGCTTGTGCAGCTGTTGAAGGGTTTACATCAGTCAACTGATTATGCAATTCCTTTGTATTGTGATAATCAATCAGCAATACGTTTGGCTGAGAATCCCGTGTTTCATGCGAGGACTAAACACGTGGAGGTTCATTATCACTTTATCAGGGAAAAAGTTCTTGAAGAAGAAGTGCAGCTGAGGCAGGTGAAGACTGAAGATCAAGTCGCAGATGTGTTCACAAAAGGCTTGAGTGGAAACAAGTTTGAACGCTTTTTTCATCAGCTCGGTATGGTAGAAAAAGCGGGAGTTGGTGTTGAGGGGGAGTGTTAAAGATCAATACCACTAAATTAAATCTAGGTTGTTATTATCTAGATTTGGTCTTAGGTTGTTATCATTTAAAATATCTAGATTAGACATTAGTTAGCTTTATCTATTTTTCAAAGTTTGAAGGAGATTGTTAGTTTCCTAATTTCGAGGTTAGTTGTTAATTTTGTAGCCTATATAAAGGCCCTACTTTCTAATGGAATAGCATCCCAAGCATTAGAGCTTTCTAGCATTTCTTTTTGAGTATTCTAAGAGTGTATTCTCTCTTTTCTTATTTGTTGTCTTATTATTATTCTTTGTGAGTTTTTCTATCTTTCCTAACTTGGGTTCTGCACGACCTGCTTGTGCAAGTTAGTCTTGCTTAGTATCAGTACAGTCTGTCTGTGCAACGAGGTTGGTTGTGTGAAAGGTTAGTGCTTTGTGCTGCGCATAGTTCAACAATCTGGTAGTGGAGCATTGTTCACGTTGTGATAGCAGAACTTTGTTCAACACATTTAGTTTGAGCAAAACAGAGATATTCCGCAATGACTCCCAAGTTAGATCCAGAAGTAGGAGAAATCTGAATTGGAGGGCCAGGGACAAGATAAAACTTCTCCTTCTCCAAATCAAAAGCAATAGCGGCCATGATTTTACCCTTTTGGTGTCTCCAAGCGACCCGGCGTTTCCAGTGAAGTGCTCCATTCAAGAAGAGACCCATTGCCTCATGCCATAGTTGTAGCAAGTACTCCCTGTCAGGATTTTTCATTTTTTTCCAGGAACCTATTTTCGATGAGAAAATCTCAACTTCACAGTCTCCAGGTCAGGGATCAAGGGCACCTGTAGCTACAAAGACCTTATAATCATTAGAGGCCTAATCATACCCGAAACCATAAGCATAAATATAGCACTTATGTGGCAATTTTCTGTTTGGCAATTCTCTATGTGGCAATTTTCTACAGATACCGGTGAAAGGATTCCAGACAAATGTCTCCCACTTGCCGTCGTGGTTAGTAACATCCAAACAAACTAATCCATTGCATGGTCCGAGAAAACAATAACTCCTCTGATCCGGACCTTCAGATAATAACTCAGGTGCCATATAACCTTGATTTTTAACATCGCCAACACCATAATCTGATAATACAACTCCACTATGAAGGCTTGGGTCATCAGATGGTTTCATACCAAATTTTGAGAAATTTGGTAAGCAGGGGTCATGTAGGAGTTTTGGTACGATGAACTTGATCGCAAACAAAGAGGAGACTGACCTGAATCGTACAATGGATTTGATGGGCAACAAATCTAGAATCTCCTCAACAATATCTGGAACTAAATAACTACGATTTGGTGCTGCTGCTGCTGCCATATTCGTGGAGGTCACTAGTTGTTCCGTATTGGTGGACTTCGCTTGATCAACAAGTAACTTATTGTCCGGTGCCCTACTCTTATTTTGCTTTATCTCCATGGACGCCATATTTTCTTGGTTTTCCCATGACGACATATTGGAGAAGAAGAGAGACTGATGGTTTTATCTTTTTTCTGCAAAGAGAGATCTTAATTTGTGTGTTTGTTGTTTCTTAATAATTTTTTGTATATATAGGTGACTTTTGGTGTGACGCGAGAATTGCCCTAAATACTTCCTCGATCTCTTTTATTTTTTATGTTTTTTTTCTTTTTTTCTAGGAATGGGGCCTTTTTATTTTTTTTTTGGTGAGATTGGAGAAAAAAAAACAATTGGAAATATTATGTAAAAGAAGTTCTTTTTGTTTTAGAAGAATGTCAATCATGTAAAGTATAAGCAAGTACAACATGATATTTCTTAAAAAAATATTATGTTACCGATAAAGATAAAAGTAAATTTTCTTCTAAACTTCATTATAAGTATCGTATATAAAATTAAGAGTGAGGTTCGTTCCTCTTGATGGGTTTAATAGTTGTAAGACATAACAAGCAATTTGGACTAAAACAAGAGACAGATGCGCCCTTACGGCCGTAATCTAGTCTCTAATAATTATTAGATGATCTTAACGATAGAAACAAAAATTATGGTCACTTAGAATTGCAAATCAGAAGCAAAACTTGAAAGCATAAATTAAACCAACCTCTAGCTTAGTCGTTTACGTAATCTAAATTAGATTACAAGTCATACCTATGTGCATCAGTGAGTATATATGAGATCCACGCCTATCACTTTTAGGCTTATCATGAATTTAATTTGAAAGAGTGATTATATGCCCATCACAAACCCTAGATTTTCTATTACAAATTATTGGTCAGTGAAGAATGGAACTAAGATTGTCTAGGTGGTTTCGACTTGGCCTCCGACGTTGTATAGATGAGGTTGTTTGGATGTAGCTTTCCATACACTACTTGTGGATAGTGAAGTATTCTAATGTGCACAATGCTTAGATAAAGTTTTCATATTAATAAACTGTAGTATTTGGGATTAAGATCAAGAATCAAACCTTGTATATCTACTTCTTAAGTTGTTACTTTTTTTAATAGCCTTCACTATAAAGAAAAGTGGTATATCTTATATGTAATAGGCAAAAGAGAAAGAGGCGTACCCTGGCCCTGGACTGGGGGAGCCTCCCCTCAACCTAAACTTTATTCCACCAAAAAAGAGAAAGAGGCTCTATGGTACTTGGTTTAATTTTTTCCAAATTGAAGCTAGTTTGTCATTTTCTTTTTTATGCTAATGATAATTTATTGGGGGAACAGAGAGGGAATGACCTCAATAATTTCTTTCTATTTATTTAAATAAAAAAAAGTTCTTTCTATTTATTGATTAGGATATGCATATCATCAATACTAAAGATATACAATTTGTTAATTTGGATATGTAGATAGTTTAGGTATACATATCTTCAATATATATAGAAATACTCATTCATTAATTAAGATTGTTTTTACTTTCAGTCTTGTAATATTTTTAGCAAACTTTAAACATATCCAGGAGCAAGTGCTGTGAGGTATGGGTCAAAACATATCTACTCTAAGAAATATTGGCAATCTACAGCCAAGCTTTCTACCATTGGAGCTCATCACTGAGATATTAAACCGTGTGGCAGTGAAGGATATGTTGCGATTCAAGTGTGTATCCAAGGAATTGAATCACTTAATTGGGGATCGCTATTTTGTTCAGAAGCATCTCGACCACAGCCCATCCGGTACATTCCGAGTGGTGAAGCAATCTTTTGTTGCTTTGCAGTCTCGTGATGGATTGATACTAGAGAGGAACAAGCATTCCAGGGAGCTTCGCGTCAGGAATCCAGCAATGGGGCAAGAATTCTACATACCTAAACCACACAAAAGGAATCGACTAGTGTGGTTTGGTTTTGCTCCCACTTCAGGATTTTACAAGTTGGTCTCTATGTATGACTCGATTGCTGGAAATGGTTATGGAGGAGTTGAAATTCTTGTATTGGGTATTGAGGACAAACCCTCATGGAAACCGGCTGATTCTACTCATCTTCATAGCTATGATAGAAACGATCGTCTCAAGGTATGTGTTGCGGAAGCAGTCGGTCACATTGCCAAAACGAGCACGATTCAATCACGAGATTATGAGGTAATGACATTTGATCTAGATACCGAAAATTTTTGCGGTCATAAACTCGTGCCAAGGTCTGTGTTCCCAGAAGGCTCTGATGTTTCCCTTGCTTATGGTGATGAATGGCCATTCCTCGTGGCCCTAGCAAACGATGAGTTGCATATATTGGGGTTGCAAGATTGTCTGCAGGAAGCTAAGTTGAGGGATTGTGAGGAAGGTATGTTGGTGGGTAAGAAGACAATTATTCCATTGTCATTCCTGAAAGAAAATCCTGAAATGAGAAGAAATATTGAAGTTGAGCGGATTTCATTGCATAGCCAAAGCATTAAGTTTTGTAGGAATCGTGAGTTTGGATTTATTTACTACATTCGTGAAGAAAGGAAGGGCCCAGAGACATGTATTGGACAGGATGGGAAGTTTACGTGTCTTGCATACAAATCTAGCTTGGTAACATTTAAAGGGATGAGACCGCAACCACTGGAGGAAAGATGAAGTATTATAGGTTGTAAGGTTGTGTTCACTTTTTTTTTATGTTTTGTTTTCAGTGTTTCAATTTTTGTTTGTTGGACGAATTGGAGACTATTATATGAGCCAACTAAGAAAATTTCTGAATGTTATATTAAATTTAGTTACGATGTTTTCCTCAGATGTTTGCCACACACTAATAGCCCAACGATAAATAGTAAAAATTCATTGGCCTTGCTAATTTTTATCACTAAATGTTCTCTTCCAATTGATTTCCCCAGCTCCAGGGTTGCCTTTACAAGAACCATTTGTGCTAAGTCTAAACAAACCTGTTTGAGAGGGATTCTACCAAATAAACTACACTTGCTCGGTGTGTGTGGAGCCCCCGAAATATCCTGAACAAACAACATAATCTCCGGAATGGAGGAAAAAAGTGCACTTCCAGTGGTGAAGCAATCTTTTACCCTTTTGCAGTCTTACAACGGAATTGATACTAGAGAGGCACATGGTATCCAAGGAGGTTCGCATCAGGAACCCAACAATGGGGCAAGTATTCTACATACCTAATCAATATATTATATAAAAGCACCAACTCTAGAAAAGCCGACAAATTAACTCAATTACCCCTCATTAATTAAAATTAACTCAACTACCCTTAATTAATTAATTATTATTATTATCTATATATCAATTAATTTTCTTTTACCATGATCAAGACAACCTATCCAACTAAAATCTATTGTTTTAAATTCTTAATAGTTATAATCGTATTCCTATTAAAAACTAATTTTTTTTTTTTAGAACCGAAGACACTTCATTATAAATCCACTTGAGGAGAGGATTAATAGAGTCAGAAACACAATTGTTCCATACATTAAAAGAGCCAACATCTAGAGCAAACTTACAACTTCTAAAACTAATTATAAAATAATATATATCTACTTATTATTTTTATTCCGCGAAACTTATATTATCAACTTCAACTTTATTGGTTCATAAACTAATTAATTATAGTGCCTACAACCTATACAAGCCATTAACTGCTTCTTTGCTTGATTTCTTATTTCTTTTAAAGTTGATTCTTTGCCTGATTTCATATGTATCAGCAAAGTGTTGGTTTAAGTAATGAGTTGTTAGTATAAAAAAGAGTAATGATTTGAACTCTTAACGAGTGATTTATTTTTTGGTTGCAGCTAACCAATTGAACCGCATAACACATTGAATTTTTTTCATAGGAGACGACTAAGTGTAACCCGTTGATTGTTTTTTTCATTTTAATTAATCCTATAACCTAATAATTCCTATTCTCATTAATATTGTAAAGTTTCTAGATATTCACCCATATATATCCATCTCCAAAAAAAAATTAAGTTTTCAATATAATTATTTTTTATTGAAAAATTTCGAACTCCTATACATTATAATTATTATAATGTTTTTTGATAGCTTTTTTCTCCAAAAATTTTTTTATCTTAATTCCTTTATTATTAAAATTGAAAAATTTTTAGATATAAATACATTCTAGAAAAATAATTTTTATCTATATCTATACTATATATAAAAGCACGAACGCAGCGAAACGCGAAACAACCGAAAATACAGAAATAATCCAATTTAATAATAATAATAAAATACTATTTATAAAACCGTGAAGACAGAAAAACACCAAAATAGCGAAACATGCGAAACTACTAAAATATCCTTCATTAATTAAATCACCATACATTATTTTTCCTGCCGCGTCTTCCTCTGCGCAACAAAAGCACAATACTATAATACAATTACAATTACAATTACAATCTATATCTATATCTATCTATACTATATCTAAAAGTACGAACGTAGCAAAACGCAAAACAACCAAAAATAATAATAATAATAATTAATATCTTACTCTTATTTAATTGAAACGACATGTCATACAATAATGAATGACATGTAATTTCTATGTACTATATATAAAAGAACTAACTCAAATAATAGATGAAAATAAAAATAACTATACTTATATTCTTAATAATATAAAATTTAAATTAATATTTTACTTTTATTTTATTACGAGGAACTATCAAATAACAATGAATGATAATCTTAGTTCTTATTATAATCAAGAAAATATGTAGAAATACACCTACTAATTAGCATTACTCTTATTTTATTAAGACAAAACGCCATAATAATGATTGACATGTAATTTTACTCCTGGAGACTACGTCTCCATTTTGCTTTAGGGATGTCATCAAAGGTAAACCACAGTCCTCTAGGTGAGGACTTATGGTCAGGAAATTCAAATGGACCATTTGATCCAGCAGCGACTGACATGTGTGTGTCTTCTTGGCTTTGATGAAGGAAGTGTGTAATCCTCATCCGAGTCATAAAACTCGTTAGCACAATTGCATTCAGGTTCACACTTAGATGGATCAGTGTCCAAAATAAAATGCCCGTCGACATGAGAAACATAGACTTTGGAACCATCCGGTTGGAAAGATGATACAATCTACATCTATATATATCTATATACTATATATAAAAGCACGAACGCAGCGAAATGCGAAACAACCGAAAATACAGAAATAACCATATTTAATAATAATAATAAAAATTAATATCTTACTCTTATTTAATTGAAAAGACATGTTATACAATAATGAATGACATGTAATTGCTATGTAGTATATATAAAAGAACTAACTCAAACAATAGATGAAAATAAAAATAACTATATTTATATAAAATATAAATTAATATTTTATTTTTTATTTTTTTACGAGGAACTATCATATAACAATGAATGATATTTTTAGTTCTTATTATAATCAAGGAAATGTGTAGAAATACTCCTACAAATTAACATTACTCTTATTTTATTAAGACGAAACGCCATAATAATGATTGACATGTAATTTTACTCCTGGAGTCTACGTCTCTATTTTGCTTTAGGGATGTCATCAAAGGTAAACCACGGTCCTCCAGGTGAGGATTTATGGTCAGAAAATTCAAATGGACCATTTGATCCAGCAGGGACTGTTCCTGACATGTGTGTGTCCTCTTGGCTTTGATGGAAGAAGTGTGTAATCCTCATCCGAGTCATAAAACTCATTGGCACAATTGCATTCAGGTTCACACTGGGATGGATCAGTGTCCCAAATAAAATGCCCGTCGACATGAGAAACATAGACTTGGGAACCATCCAGTTGGAAAGAGGATACAATCTATATCTATATCTATCTATATCTATATATTATATACAAAAGCACGAACGCAGCGAAACGCGAAACAACCGAAAATACAGAAATAACCGTTTTTAATAATAGTAATAAAACTTAATATCTTACTCTTATTTAATTAAAACGACATGGCATACAATAATGAATGACATGTAATTTCTATGTACTATAAATAAAAGAACTAACTCAAACAATAGATGAAAATAAAAATAACTACACTTATAATAATAATAATATAAAATATAAATTAATATTTTACTTTTATTTTATTACAAGGAACTATCATATAACAATGAATGATATTTTTAGTTCTTATTACAATCAAGGAAATATGTAGAAATACTCCTACTAATTAACATTACTCTTATTTTAGTAAGACGAAACGCCATAATAATGATTGACATGTAATTTTACTCCTGGAGTCTATGTCTCCATTTGGCCTTAGGGATGTCATCAAAGGTAAACCACGGTCCTCCAGGTGAGGACTTATGGTCAGGAAATTCAAATGGACCATTTGATCCAGTAAAGACTGTTCCTGACATGTGTGTGTCTTCTTGGCTTTGATGGAGGAAGTGTGTAATCCTCATCCGAATCATAAAACTCATTGGCATAATTGCATTCAGGTTCACACTTGGAAGGATTAGTGTCCCAAATAAAATGCCCGTCGACATGAGAAACATAGACTTTGGAACCATCCGGTTGGAAAGAGGAGACATTGTTTCAACAATATTTATTTATAAATTCCTATTTTACTGCATAAACTAATTCTAGATAATATATTTATTTATATTTTCTAATCAACTAACAAAAATATGAAGAAGTACAGCTAAAAAGTAAGAAACAATTATGAACAAAAATAACTTTTACATAGAAAAATAATCACAAGAGCTCATGAAAATTGTGTTTGTAATTTATTATCAACATGAATTATAGAGAGAAGAGGTGAGCAAGGTAGTCAGCGAAAATTATAAAATAGAATAATAACGAAAAAAATATTATCATAGGAATTCTTACCACAAAAAAGAAATAATAACAAGAAATTATAATATAATTTAGTAATCTCCTTCATTAATAATATAATTTCATAATTAAAATTATATAATTTACAATATCAAATGATTAAAAAAATTATTAAAAATAATTGATTTTATAAATTTACATTCTCTAATACATAAACTAATTCTAAATAATACGTATTTATCTGTCTATATTTTATATATAAGTTTTTTTAATGATGTAAAAAACTAGTCTATATACTATATAAAAGCACCAACTCTAGAAAAGCCGGCAAATTGACTTCATTACCCTTCATTAATTAAAATTGACCCAATTACCCTCCATTAAGTTATTATTATTATTATTATTATTGATTATTGATTCTAGAAATTTGTTGAATCTTGTAATTACGGACTTTTTTTATAATAAACTGACCCAACCAAACTGAGACTTGTAATACAGATTTTTTTTAAGAAATATAAAATATCTTTTTATAAACGGACCCAAACCAATTGCTAGCCAATCGCAACGGAATTAGTTAAAAACTTATAATTTATAAATCGTGAAGCATTAGTGATTAGACGAAAATAATAAAAAAGAAACGTACCCAAACCAATTGTTAGCCAATCCAACTGAATTAGTTAATAACTTATAATTTATAAATCGTGAAACATTAGTGATTAGACAAAAATAATTAGAAAGAAATCAGCAATATATAATTGGACATGGAATTTCCCTAGCTTTTGCGGCCGAATCAGGATCCTTAAAGTCACCTATGATAAATACACTGATGAAATTAAAAACTATTCACCATGAGATACAGACTTAATAATAGTAATAACATGTATAGAAAATTGAAAGGAAAGCAGGAAGGTTTGCAAAGCCTCTGTAATCTCTCCCAATTGCGTAAAATGTCAACAAAAATTTTGGTGTCAGATGTGCCTGTAAACTTTTCAGAATTGCTTTTACCCTTACCCTCCATCTTATTTTCCATCTCTACCTGTGACTATTTAGCTATTTGTAATTTTTAACAACACACACAAATGAATCATAATACTTGGATGATAACCCAGAAGCATAAATAGCATAATAAAGATTTGTATAAGGGAATCAATGAAACAAATCAAACCCAAGAAATAACAACTTTAATTACAGTGCTTTTCTGTCACATACTGTTTAAAGCTAAATTTATATATGACACCAATGTTTTTGGATTCACTGCAAAGATGTCCTTAACATGATAAACTTTAGTAGTAAGTAACAGAATCCAGAGTTGGAATTTATTACCATGCTCTATGATGATTATCCCAAATATCTGAAAGATGTACCACGTATTCCTCTCTTAGAGAATGAAGCTACAGAGGGGAGCACAGAGAATGAGCTAGGCGGTGTCATCCTCGGTAATTGCTCCACAGCCTCCACACACCCTCCAATCGAAGGAAATCAGTTGTGGCCTCCACAGCAGAACCACCTCCGCATCATTGGAGTTTCCTCAACTCTGAACTCGACCCGAAAAGTGTAAAATCACCAACATCGACCTCGCAATGGTCGCCATCCACCATGTCCTCATCAAACGACGCCTAATCGCAACCGTGGAGCTCAGCTTGGACATGACCACGCTGCGGAATCAAGACCGAGCCTCAACGTTTCACCCCAGTGAACCTGTGGCTGTCGTGGTTGACTGAGAAAGGAATGGGGAGAAAGGGAAGGTGATAGAGGCTTGGTTGATAGAGGCGGTGTGTGATGTTTGGGGTGCGATCATGGCGACTACGGTTCAAGACAAAAGAAGAAGCGAGGGAGAGAAGAGGAGAAGCTCGGTTGAGGCGTTGAGGACGAAAGAGAAACGGGAGAGGAGAGAGTGCAAGTGGAGGTACATGATTGGAACAAAGATACAAACTACAATGTTTAGTGAAGAAGTGGCGGAATTCAGAGATATGTTTTAGAAAGACAAAACTTACTTCATCATGAATGTAACGACAAAAATACCAAATCCAAAATATGCAACAGTCAACCAAAATGTGAAAATAATATTCTCAAACTCAACAATTGCAAAAGAGGCTCCAACTTCGATTTCAACTGAAGTGCTAAAATACAACTTCATCGAGTTTGGTGATACTGAGAACAATGAGAAAAGAAAGCTGATATGTAAGTATACTAACTATTCATTAATTAAAATAATTAGATTTAATTAAACAATCTAACTATGTCTTCTTCAAATAGACTTACTAGGAATTTTGATCATGGTGAAGTAACAAACGGGTAGAAACTAAAGCCAAAGAAGAGCAATGATATTGATGAATGAAAAGTAAGGAAAAAAAATCATCTACGTATAATAGCTTTTACCAATAATATTTTCTCCATTTAATACTAATTATCATTTTATATTTAGGAATGAACAATTAACACTAATCCTATGAGGTGATTTGGCAGAGCAGCAGGAGGGGCAAAAATTATATAAAAATGAAGATAAAATCCAAGCCATTGCAATATCAGACATCGGAATAAAATCCTCCAACTATCAACAACATATAGTACAATCATCATTATAAATCCAAAAATATAAGAAGCCATCCACATGCAAGAGTGGTAAGTGTATAACATCGAAAAAATATATATACTAAATTTTTTAAAACAAGCTTGGGGAACGACAAGAAAAAAGATATTCAAATCACACAAAAACCAAAAACAAAAAGGATAAGAGATACTGCAAAATTTACAAAATAGTATATACAAAGCATGAGTATTGCAACAGCAGCAAAGGTAAGTTTATAAGTTTAATAATATTAAAATATACTTTTCACAATAATATTTGTTTCGAATTATTCAAAATATTAGATGTATGTAGGTCCTATATTTTTCATTCCAAGCTAAAATTGTGGAGGTAATAAACAAAGAAAAACTATAGTATCATGCATGCAAAAGGTGTGAAAAGAAAGTAAAAGTTTCAGACAACAAAGAACGATGTGAAGTAGAAAAATACAATGGATATGATGGATACAAACCAAGGTATGAGCATTATAAAAATCAAACAATGACTTATTTTTGTTAATTTTTACATCTAAATTTTTATTTAGCATATCTAATTCATATCTTGTAGGTACATGCTAAGACTCGAAGTGTCTGACAAAAAAGATAATGCATTGGTAACCATATTCGATGCGCAAAAATAATAATTGGATGCGATATTGCAATGTCGGGAAATGAGGTAAATAATGAATGATAAGTAAAAACTAATCTATTCAATTATAAACAGTGTTCATGCTTAATATATTACAATTTAATTATAAAACAAAAAATATTATTAGAAAAGATAATTATTTTATTGATGTCAAATATAAGGTAATTATTATATTAATAATTTTTAGTTCATTTACGAAATTATAAATTGTAATGGGATTAATACACTTATTTTGAAAAATATTTTCAAAATTTTTTAATTATCAAAAAATTAATTTTAAAAATAACAAAATTATACCACGTGTATCGAATGTGCACAAAAAACTAGTACTATATAAAAGCACCAACTCTAGAAAAGCCGACAAATTGACCCAGTTACCCCTCATTAATTATTATTGACTCAATTACCCTTTATTAATTAATTATTATCATTAAAAACTAGAATTTCCGTATTTCAAGGATTTTCTTTTTTGTATTTAACACTATCTTTTCACCGTTCCAACTCTAGAAAAGCTGAAAAATTGACCCAGTTACCCCTCATTAATTATTATTGACTCAATTATCCTTTATTAATTAATTATTATCATTGAAAACTAGAATTTCCGTATTTCTAGGATTCTCTTTTTTGTATTTAACACTATCTTTTCAACCCTTTTTTTTGCAATTACACTATCTTTTCAACGTTTATTTTGATATTATTGAGAATCTTGTTCGCAATTATCTTTACCTTTTTAAAAGAAATTCCCAAAACTAGAATTATGGTAGTAATCAATTATTTTTTCAGGTTTATTAGAATTATATTTATTAGAATTATAGTCAGGGATTTCAAACTTTTAGTACTTGATTCATAAAGGTACAGCAGCTGGCAGTTTTTTTTTCATATTAAACTGAAACATCATTACTTTTTGCATGTTTATAATTTTTTATTGCCGCAGATTCCTTTTTTTTAAGTAAATTATCTCTAATCAAAAAAATTCGGATGTATATGATATTCATTAAGAAAAAATAAACCTTAGTATCAAAAAAGAAAAAATAAACCTCCATCATGTCTTATTTTTATTTTTTCATCAATTAAGGTTTTATTTTTTCCGCAGTTACCCCTCATTAATTATTATTGACTCAATTATCCTTTATTAATTAATTATTATCATGAAACACCTTCATTTTGTTGTAGCAATGGACAAATCAAACTAGCTTCACCGATCTATCATGATGATTTATATAGTCTATTCACATCTAGAACACTAGAAATTCAAGAATTCCAAAAAAAAATATGAGAGTATATAACAGTATTTTTTCATTTATATCTTTTAGAGTTAAATTAACTAAAGAACTGGCATCATCCAAGCATGGAGTCTGTACATTCAAAGCACAAATGCCAAATTTATCATCATCTATCTGGTTTGGTGCCAACTGAAAATAGTCTCAAATTTTTTCAACTTTACTTCGGAATCTATACATTCAAAGCACAAGGTCAAATTTATCATCATCTACCTGGTTTGGCGCCAATTGAAAATAGTCCTAAATTTTTTCAACTTTATTTTTACGACACTGACAATGAATTGCGTAACAGAATGCAATGCAAATAATACAAGAAGGACAATTGCATGAGAGTGTATACTAAAGAAGTTGATGGACATTCTTGAAGAAAATCCTTATGCACAATTCTCGAAAATGTTAAAAGAATTTCATACCTTTGATGAGTTTAAAATACATATCAATACAAGCTTATCTCTTGATCAATCCGTATACAATGCATCTATAACGGATCAAGTTGCTGTCATATAGATTGACAGCAATACAAGTGACGTAACATTTGAGAGAAACATAACTATTCATAGTCATTCTGGACAGAGACATAGGGTGATGGTGCAAGACAATATTTGATAAAAATACTCGGCAATGCCGATTTCATTATCATGGAATATTTACTTTAACAACTAAAGGAAAGGATGGTTATCCAATATATAGATAAAGGAATAATAATGGAATCGAGACAAAGAAAGGGAAATTGTTAGAAAACCCATGGGTTGTACCTTGTAATTCATATCTCTTGAAAAGATATAATTATCATATTAATGTTGAGATATACAAGTACATGTTCTATAAAGTATCTTAAAAAGTATATATATAAAGGACATGATAAAGTGGCAGTGCATATTGCTGAAAACAATAGGAGTATAATGATATATGAGATTCAAAAATTCCAAGATGCAAGATTTGTATCTATACAAGAGTCAATACGGAGAATCTTGGGCTTAAATTTATATGAAAATATTAAAAAAAATCATTCTCTAAATTATATATGTAAGTTCTTCTCAAATTAATAATTAATGTATAAGTATTTATTTATATTTTCTCGATAGGTACAAGGAATTTTTTAAAAAATAATATTTGAAAAAAATGAAATATGAAGAAGAACATTTAAAGAGTCAGCAAAACCTACGAACAAGAAAAACATCTACGAAAAAATAATCATAGCGAGGAATAATCTCAAGAATTTTATAACATATTTGTTTGTATTTTATTATCAACAAAAACTATGAAAAAAAATATTTGAATAGTTAACAAAAACTACGAACAAAAAAAACGGCTATAAAAAATAATAATAAATAATAACATAATTTAATAATGACATTAATTGGTAATATAATTTAATAACTAAATTATATCAAAGGATTAAAAAAATATCATTAAAAATAATCAATTTATAAATTCTTACTCTATTACAATAACTAATTCTAAACAATTTTGTTTATCTATATCATGAAAATTTTTTTATATTTTTTCAAAAACTATCAATTATTAAAAAGAATAATAATTACTAAAAAATAGTAAAACTGTGAAGAAGAACAACTGAAGAGCCAGCGAAAACTATGAACGTGAATAATGTCTATCAAAAAGAATAATCATGTAGAAGAATAGTCACAAGATCTCATGGAAGATGTGTTTGTAATTTCTTATCAATAAGTACTATGGTTGAAACAAAAATAGAAGAACAATTGAAGTGACAACGAAAACTGGGAACAAGAACAACGATACGAAATAGAATAATAATAGAAAATAATAATATAACTGCAAATCCCCTTCATTAATAATATAATTTAATAATAAAATTATATAATTTAGAATATCAAAGGATTACCAAATATCATTAACAATAATTGATTTATAAATTCCTATTCTAATGCCAAAATTAATTCTAAATAAGCGTTTATTTATATTTACTCAACAATAACAAAAAATTATGAAGAATAATAATTATTAGAAATAATAGAACTATGAAAAGAACAGTTGAAAAGTCAGCAAAAACCATGAATAAAAATACAATTTTCCCAAAAAAAATAATCATGAAGAAGAATAATCACAGGAGCTTGTAAAATATGTGTTTGTAATTTATTATCAAGAAGAACTATGGATAAAGAAATCGAGTAGTCAACGAAAACTACGAATAAGAACAATGACTACGAAAAACAACAACAATAACATAAAAAAATTATCATAGGAATACATGACTATGTGTTTATAGTTTATTTCCAATAAGAACTATGAAGAAAAAAAATTGAAGTATAGTCCAATAGTTAATGTAAACTACCAAAAAGAACAACGACCATGAAAAAAATAATAACAAAAAATAATAACATAATTTAATAATGTCCTTCATTAATAATATAAATTAATAGTTAAAATAATTTTTATTTAGAATATCAATGAATTAACAAATATCATTATTAATAATCGATTTATAAATTCTTATCTTACTATATAAACGAATTGTAAATAATGCATTTATCTATATTTTCTTAACAACTATAAAAAATATGAAAAAGTACAGCTGTAAAGTCAGCAAAAATCATGAACTAAAATAATATTTATCAAAAAGAATATTCACAAGAACTCATGACAGATATGTTCGTAATTTATTATCAGGAATAATTATGGAGGGAATAGTTGAGTAGAGTAGTCAACGAAAAACTACGAAACAGAATAATAACAGAATAAATTTTTATCATAGGAATTCATACTACAAAAAGGAATAACAGTAATAAATGATAATATAATTTAATAATCTTATTTACTAATAATATAGTTTAATAATTAACATTATATAATTTACAATATCAAGGGATTCAAAAATATCATTAATCGATTTGACAAATTCATATTCCAGTACATATACTAATTCTAAACAATGCGTATCCGTCTGTGTAGATTTTATATGTAAATTCTTATCGAGAATAAGATTATTAATACTATACCATGTGATTTAAATAATATAATACTATGCCACGTGCATCGCACGTGCGCAAAAACTAGTTATTTTAAAAATATGTCATCACTTATATTTCTTTTCTAATCTTATGCACAACAAAATAGTAGTATTTGACTTTACTAACTTTCTTTTGACTTTTTCTTCACTAATAATTTATCATTAATTTTTCAATTTATTTTCAATAAGAACTATGGTGTAAAAGAATCGAAAAAAAATGACTCCTAAAAAGAATAAGAACAAACAAAAAGAATGAACACAAGAATTCATAAGTAATGTGATAACTATTGTGTTTGTAGTTTATATCAAAGTGTCTATATCTCAAGATTTCATGACTGATGTATTTGTAGTTTATTATCAACAAGAATTATGAAAAAAATTGGAGTACAATCGAACGAAAGCTACCAACATGAACAATGACTACCAAAATCAATAATGGTGAAAAAATTATGTAATTTAATAATCTCATTCACTAACAATATGTTTTAATAATTAAAATTATATAATTTATAACATAAAAAGAATAATAATTATTATTAATAATAATTGATTTATAAATTCCTAATATAATACTAAAACTAATTCTGAACAAGCTTAACCATTTGTCTAGATTATCGAAAGAAAATTTTTGTTTACATTATATATAAGTTCTTCTCAAGAAAATGATTAATATATAAACCTTTATTTATATTTTCTCAACAATTATCATGAATTACAAAGGACAATAATTATTAGAAAATAATAGAATTATGTCAAAGAATTGATGAAGAGTCAGCAAAAGCAAAAACTACGAACATGAATAATATTTGCAAAAAAGAATAATCATAGAGAAGAATAATTGATAAGAACTCATGAAATACAATAATGTTTGAAAAAACAATAGAAATATGAAGAAAAACAATCGAAAAAGTCAGCGAAAACTACGAACAAGAGCAACATCTACGAAAGAAGAATAATCATAGAGGGGAATAATCACAAGAAATCATGACAGTTGTGTTGGTAGTTTATCATCAACAAGAATTACGAAGAAAACAAATTGAAGAATAGTTGAATAGTTAATGAAAACTACAAAAAAGAAAACAAAAACGACGACTTTGGAAAAAACTAAAATAATAACATAATTTAGTAATCCCCTTCATTAGTAATATAGTTTAATAATTAAAACTATATAATTTTGGAATATTAAAGGATTAAAAAATATCATTAACAGTTGTCAATTTATAAATTGTTATTTTAATACAAAAACTAATTCTAAACATTTCATTTGTCTAAATTATGAAAACAATCTTTGTCTATATTATATATAAGTCTTACAAAAAATGATTGACTTGTAAGCCTTTATTTATATTTTCTCAACAACTACCAAGCATTAAGAAGAATAATAATTACTGAAAAACAATAAAACTATAAAGAAAAACAAAGACTCAGCGAAAACTATGAACTATAATAACATTTATAAAAAAGAATAATCATGGAGAAGAACAGTCATAAGATTTCACGGCAGTTGCATTTGTAATTTATTATCAATGAGAAATATGGTCAAGAAAAATTCAAGAACTTCAAATTGTCAACAAAAACTAGGAACATGAATAATGATTGCTGAAAGAATAATAACGGAAACGAATTGTCATAGAAATTCGTGACTGATTTGTTTGTGGTTTATTGTCAACGAGGTCTATGAAGAAGAAAAATTGTAAACCAATCAAATAGTCAACAAAAACTACCAACGGTTACAAAAACTACGAAAAATAATAATAATGAAAAATAATAATATAACTTAATAATCCCTTTTATTCATAATAAATTTTAAAAAAACTTATATAATTTACAATATCAAATGATTACGAAATATCATCGATGATAATCAATTTATAAATTCTTATTCTATTACAAAAACTAATTCTAAATAAATCATTTGTCTCGATTATAAAAAAAAATTTATGTACATTATATATAAGTTCTTCTCAAGATAATAATTAATATACAAGCATTTATTTATATTTTCTCAATAAATACTAAGAATGACCAAGAATAATAATTGCTAGAAATAATAGAATTTATGAAAAATAACAGCTGAAAAGTCAGCAAAAACCATGAACAAAAATAATGTTTACAAAAAAAAGCAATTATGAAGAAGAATAATCACAAGAACTCATGACATATGTGTTTGTAATTTATTATCAAGAAGAATTATGGAGAAGAAGAGTCGACTATTCAACAAAAACTATGAATAAGAACAATGACAATGAAAAAGAATTATCATATGAATTCATGACTGATGTGTTTATTACCAGCAAGGACTATGAAAAAGAAAATTTAAAGTACAATTGAATAGTTAACCTAAACTACCAAAAAATCATCGACCACGAAAAGGAATAACAATGAAAAATAATAATATAATTTAATAATCTCATTCACTAATAATAAAAGTCTCACAACCCCATGACATTTCTTTCGAAATGTGTTATTCTTGTACAGATCTAGTAGAGAGACGTCTTCAATCCTCTACCAGATCGGGACAGATCTGGTAAAAGACCGTCTTCAATTTAATAATTAAAATCATGTAATTTAGAATATAAAGGAGTTACAAATATGATTGAGAATAATCGATTAATAAATTCGTATTCCACTATATAAACTAACTATTAATAATATGTATCCGTTAGATTATGAGAAAAAAACTTTGTCCTTATTATATATAATTTTTTTCCAAATGATGATTAATACTATACCACGTCATTTAAAAATATAAGGCTACACCACGTGCATCGCACGTGCAGAAAAAACTAGTCCACATAAAAGGAACCGAGTGGTGTGGTTTGGTTTAGCTCCCACTTCAGGATTTTACAAGTTGGTCTCTATATATGACTCTGATGTTACTGGAAACGGACCTGGCTTTTGCATTCCTACGGGTTGGTCCTCGCCTCTTATACGGCCCACGGGGTCTATAAATCAAGCCCGCAGGACCCTAATTCCTGCTCGCTGGACCATAGGACCTATGGTTATTTTTGGCGATAACATATTGGAGTTGCAAGAATGTGAGGAAGGTAAGTTGGAGGGTAAGAAGACAATAATTCCATTGCCATTCTTGAAAGAAAATCCAGAAATGAGAAGAAATATTAGAGTTAGGTTTATTTCATTGCACAGACAAAATATTTGGTTTCACTGGAATTGTAGTAAATTCATTTGTTTGAAGCATTGCTTTGCTCCTGTTGGGATTATGCCTACCCATATCGTCAAGACATGTTTGCAACACATATATATAGTACGATCGCATCCATGTTCTACCCAGACATGTTTGCAACACATATAATATACTTTGATTAATTATACGGCTAATATCGACCTTGAATTCTGATTTATTATGCAAGTATTGCTAGAAGCAGAGTTAAAGAAGTTTCTGGTAGGGGGCAACCATATGGCCAAATATTAAGAAACATCGGTGCCTCAAATATTACCTTCACTCCGCCCAGTGAGACATTGTCATGATGCTGCGTTTTCAGGGTCTTGAGGCTCTTTAAATGCAGCTAGTTGGCAAAACGAGGATTCTCTATCAACCACAATTTACCTCGTTAACCTTTATCTTTACCTCTTTGCTTCATTCTCTATATCAAACGCGCATATACCCAGGTGCGCGACGCAGGTCGAATCCGGATTAATCGGAGCAAAGCTCCGGATACCGAGTGGGGGATAAAAAAAAAAAGCGCGCATATACCGTCAAATAGCAAAGGAGAATCACAACAAATTCCATTGAAGCTATAAGCTTTCCATATGGTTTGCAACATCTGCTGAATCGTTTTGGACCAAATGAAACAAAGATAAATGGGAGAATAGACCATAGATTTATTAAATGAAAATCTAACAGATGATCTTAACTAACAGAGAAACAAACTTTATGGTCATCACTCAACAGAGAAAGAAAAGAGATGAGGAAATTAATTGCAAAACTGAAAGCACAAATCCACCATCTTGGCCTCCAGGTTGGTTAATTAATTAATTAAGCAGCCTTAAGAAGCATAGGGAGAGGTTAGAGTTTGTGCGTAGGGAACTCCCAAGGCTCTACCCAATTTGATCTTCTTGGAGTACTTTTCAGCTTCATCACTTTCTTCAAGATTATTATTCCACTTTAGCACATGAAGATCACAGCAAAATTGAAGCATCATGCATCTACCATCCTTGAAATACTGTGGTATGAAGTCGCACACATATTCTACACGACCCTCACGCTCCTTACCATCTCCAAATTGATACGGAAACGTAAATTCAAGAAAAGTATATGAAATAAAGGGAACCCACGAAGCCTCGTTTCAGTATTCCTTCATTACCCAAATAATGTTTCTCTTGTACCCAGGACTATGAGAAAAACAGAGATATTCCCCAACAACTCCCAACCTAGATACATAACCAGCTGGAGATATCTGAACTGGAGGGCCATGGACAAGATGAAACTTCTCCTTCTCCAAATCAAAAGCGATGGCGGCAATGAATTGATCACCCTTCTCTCCCCGAGATGATTCCTCCCGAGGTCTCCAATGAAGTGCTCCATTCAAGAAGAGACCCATGTCCCCAGGCAATAGCATATGTTACAGTCTCCATGTCCGGGATTAATTAGAGGACCTGTAGCTGCAAAGACCTTGTAATCATTACAGGCCGAATCACACCCAAAACCATAAGCATAACTACAATACCTATGTGGCAATTTTCTACAGATACCGGTGAAAGGATTCCAGACAAATGTCTCCCACTTGGCGCCGCATTGGTTACTAACATTCAAAACAACTAATCGATTGCATGATCCGAGAAGAAGACAAAGCCTCTGATCCGGAGCTGCAAATAATAACTCATCAGGTGCCCTAAAACCTTCATTTTTTACATCGCCGCCGATATACTCTGAATTCATACCATACTTAGAGGAATTTGTTATGCAGGGGTAATGCTGGAGTTTTGGTAAGTTGAACTTGATCGCCAGCAAAGAGAAGAACGACTTGGAGACTGACCTAAATCGCTCAATGGATTTGGTGGGTAACAAATCTAGAATCTCCTCAAGAATATCTGGAGGTAAACAACTACGATTTGGTGCCGTCATATTCGTGGAGATCAGCAGTTGTTCCGTATTGGTGGACTTGGCTTGATCCGTATTGGTGGACTTGGCTTGATCAACAAGTAACCTGTTGGCCGGTGCCCTAGTCTTATTATGCTTCGTCTCCATGGCTGTGTCATCTCTACCTCCGTCTCTCTTTTGTTTTCCTGATGATCTTGACGCCGACATAATTGTTTTGGAGAAGAAGAGACTTAGGGTTTTCTCTTTTTTTTTTTTTTTTTTTTGCAAAAGAATCTTAATTTGTGTTTTTGTTGTTTCTTGATAATCTTTAGGTGACTTTTGGTGTGACACGAGATTTGCCCTAAATTAATACTTCCTCGATCTCTTTATTTTTTATGTTTTTTTTTTCCTGGGGATGGGGGACTTTTTATGTTTTTGGTGAAATTGGAGAAAAAGAAAAACGATTGGAAATATTTTTTTTTTTTTCGGAAACGATTCGAAATATTATGTAAAAAAGTTTTTTTTTGTTTTAGAAGAATTTCAATCAAAAAGAAAATAAAACAAGAGACACATGCGCCCTTACGGCCGTAATCTAGTCTCTTATAATTATTAGATGATCTTAACAAGAGAAACAAAATTATGTCACTTAATTGCAAATCAGCAGCAAGACTGAAAGCATAAATCACCTCCTCTTTTAACTTAAAAGTAGCCTCATTAAGAAGCATAGGGAGAGGTTAGAGTTTCTGTGCAGGCCGGGCACAACGGTTTTTTTAAGTAAAATCGGACCGAGATGCAGAGCTTTGTATTTTTGTTGCGATAAAATATTTATTACAATAAAAATAATATATATATATATATATATATATATATATATATATATGTAAACTCGTTGTCATAGTTTCCATACACGCATACAATGAAGAAATAAGTGATTTGATGATTCCACCTCAAAATTGCCCAAAGGACACTTAGCATTGTCGTCCAAGTAATGCCCCTTCTTACAAAGCTTCTCGATTTGCAATGCCGTCACGTATTATGAGCCAGAAAAAACATTCAATTTTTGGAGGTACTAGAGAAAGCCATATCTTGAATTTATCATTCTGCCATAGCCATCTATCAGCCTTTAAGAAATCATGGACAATCATGGAGAGCTGTGCGTCAATTTCCTTACAGTCTGCTATCTCCCAATCATACGATCTCCTTCGCCATGCATAGACCGCATCAGCCAATGAGTTATTGGTGTTAGGAGGGAGGAAATCGTTTAGACGTTTTCATAGTAGACACCAAGAACAGCCTTGGAAAGGACTTTGATTTGAGTACTCCTAGGGAGGACCAGTGATCGAGCCAGAATTTAATACTTTTCCCATCACCAATTTTGATACCAAGAGGAGCTACCAATGGAACGCCCGTGAGACTCTTGATATATAGTACCCGAGTGAACTATGTTCCTCCAAACTGGTGAAGCCTTGGACTCATTGAACTCTGGGAAGAAAGTATTGCACTTCACTTGGCAATTTCGCTTAATAATTAATGGAGCACCAGACCTCTTCATGCGTGTTAAAATATTTCCAGAACCACTTGAACAATAGACATTGGATTTTTTCGATCAGTCAGCCCATTCCACAAGAAATTTCTCTGAATTTTCACCAGGCTCTTAGCAACAGCTGCTGGAATTCTTTTCCAATGATATATCAGTCCTTTGCCACTGTGATATCCGCTACTATTTAAAGCACCATATTGCAAAAATTGCAGGACAATGAAGCTACTGAAGTAGATTTACGATTAAAAGTTTAGACATTAATATGCGACCAGGAAATCAAACCCATGAACTCTATCTAAAATGAAACTACAGAACTAGACAAGACAAAACATATTCACTGGCTCATGTCCATTCTTTTCCTTTTTTTCCAATGGATTCCTCATATATACAATGACACTACACATAATTGCGAAGCCAAGTTGGGAGTTTGGAACAACCCTAATAGTGACACCAATTCCTGGGACGACCATCCTCCAGATCAAAAATCCCAATGCTGCTGGAACTAGAATGATGAAGGTTAAATGCAGCTAGTTGGCAACTAAAATAGCTGGAGGGCAGTTAAATATTTGTAGAGTTGTCAATCTTTAATTCTCCTTGTTGGGTTATATAGGTTATGGGGCCCACTAGAGGTGGTGAGGCCCACTGGGTCCACCCATAAGTTGGGTGCTCATATATAAACCTAATATACCTCATATATATACGTATTATTATATGGCATAAGAGCCAAGAATAGCATATATAAGGGTGGCTAGATTACACCCACACACACCTAACACACAGTTCTAGAAGAGAGGTTTAGGCCGTGAAAACTATGGGGTTGATCCGACACACTGTGACAACCCTACACGACCGGTAGATCAAGACCTGGACTCCAAGATCTTCAACTTCCGCTGCTAGGACATTAAGTAGGTGTCCTAATTTACTTTATTCAGGATTTGTATTATCCTTCAGTGGTAGCGGAGCCTAGAGTCTTATCTCTGGTCTAAGTTTCCAATCGGCTAAACATGCCTATTTTTTGTGTGATTCACATGTTCAAGCATGTCTAGATATTTTTTATTGATCTGATTCGCATGCTTCCAACATGCTTTTATTTGCCTAAAATACGTTTACTATGTGTGCGAAGTGTAAACTCAAAATGTTTTAGCCAAATAAAGAATTAAGGCATGAATCTAGCTTGCGTGTAATCTGCAAAAGGCACGCTTTATTGTGTATTCTCTGTATACTGTATATACTTTATTTTCTGTGCACCCAAAAACCAACTTGTACTGTGAATTAGGGAAGAAAAAAAAAAAGAACAAGTCTTTTTGGTTTATGATCCCTTTACACTGTACAGAACATAGAAAAACAAGAACATATACAAAGAACATAGCCAAAGCAAAAGCCTGTGGTCTAACCCACATCATTGTGGAAACAGATTCGCTTGTTTTATATAGGGTTTTTGGTACGGATGGTACCCATATTTTATGGTTTGAGACAATCATGTACCTACAACTTTTCTCGAGACATTTATGTACCTGGATTTTTAACGGGCAGACCAATCATGGGTCTCGGGCTGGGTATATGCTGATGTGGAGGCTGCCCAAAATTGGGTTGCTGCCCGTAACTCAAAACGACGTCGTTTCACCACAAAATGACGTCGTTTCGTCGTCCACATGGCAAGGGTGGGTCCAAACCATTTCCTAATACCTGACCCAATTACCAACCCGGTTTTACCCTTAAGAGGTTCAACCGAACCCAAATAAGATATTCTACACCACAAGAAAATTATTTTTCTTTTACAAAATAAGCTAAAAAAATTACTCAAAATTTTCTTTTTACAAAAAAAAAAGCAAGAAAGAATTTCACAATGCCTCACCCGACATCCCACCGGTTCTATCCCAAGGTTCAACCAGATCCAAACTATCTTCCCAATAATAAATATTTATATTATAATTGAATTTATTGTATAAAGCAATATTTTTTTTAGAATTTGTATAAAGCAATATTGTTATAAAGCGGTTTATATAATCTATTTAGTGCTTAAAGCCTGCACTTTATTTTGCGATTCAGCCCAAATTTCTGAAAACAAAAAATTATTTCTTTAATGAAAAATAGCAATTTTTATTCCTAAAAAAAATAGCAATTTTTTTCCCATTCCAGCCCCATCACTGCGAATCAGCACCACCATCACACTTTGCCTCCACCACCACCACCACAACCACCATCACCCAAACCCACCACCACCACTACCACCACCACCATCACCCAAACCCAACACCACCACCACCAAAACCACAACCACAACCACAACCACCCAACACCAACATCAACACCACGTTACTGACAACCACAAAAGAATCTCCTTTTTTGTATTTGAATTTTCTTTTTCATTCTTCATCTATTTTGTTTGGTACATCATTATTGATTTTTAAAAAAATCTAAAATACCCTAAACCCCTTGGCAGTGGCGCCGCCCAATACCGGGTTTCAATCCCACCAAGCCTCCAATCCATGCTTTTGTAGCAAGAGCCTTGAAGAGAATTGCCGCCGAGCTCGCAAGTCTCAGAGGTGGGGAAGGCTAACCACGAGCCGGCGAATCCCCTTGAGCTCCCTCCCCTCGGCGAAGACATCAGCCGCGTTCATGACGGTTGGGGGGCACGGGACGCGAAGTGGCGACGGAGGTGGGAGAGAGAGGAGGAAGGATGGGTGGTGGTGGTGGTGGTGGTGGGGTGGGGGTGGGGGTGGGGGTGGGGGTGGGGTTTAGTTTGAGATGAAAGGGGAAGGGGAGAAGGTGTTGAGGAAGGAGGGATTGCTCAGGTTACATCGTTTCGGGTGGTTATCTACCAACTTTTTTTGTGTTTAAAAGGAATTTTATTTAATTAAATCTCATGTACATAAATGTAAGGTTAAGATTTTCACGCTAATTTCTTTTTCCTTTTCCCGACTAATAATTGATAAGGTACTTTGGTGTTTTACTGTTTTATTTTTTTTGTCCATTACAATTATGACTATCTAAAAGGTATTTTGTTATTTTCTATATAAAAATTAGTTATATGGTCAAATTTTGGTTGAACCCCGGTTGGATTCTGATATTGGAATTACTATCTTGACCGGTTGAACCCTGGTAGGATCCACATTTGACACGTAGACATTAAACGACGTCGTATTATGTTGAGACGACGTAGTTTTGAGTGACAGGCAACAAGCCCAATTCGGGCAGAATCCACGTCATCACATACCCCGCCCGAGACCCATGACTGACCTGCCCGCTAAAACTCCAGGTACATAAATGTCTCGAGAAAAGTTGTAGGTACATGATTGTCTCAAACCAAAACATATGGGTACCATCCGTACCAAAAAATATGGGTACCATCCGTGCCATTACATTTCAGCCCTTCATCAGCGAGAGTACCGGCTTTGGTAATATGGCGGAAGATATCATTATGCTCTCTCGATATTTCAGGTGCTGTAATTTCAAGTATGTTCCTAGGACCTGTAACCAAGTAGCAGATGCCTTTGCAAGGTTAGCGCACTTCGGTAATAACCAGACTTTCTGGACTTGTACTCCCCCAACCCATATCCGGGACTTACTTAAAGGGGATTGTATTACTTCCCACCTTTAATGCTATGAGAGCGTTTATTAGCACTGTACTCCTTGAATTTATCATTCTGCCATCTATCAGCCTTTGCCACTGTGATATCCGCTACTATTTAAAACACCCTATTGCAAAAATTGCAGGACAATGAAGCTACTGAAGTAGATTTAAGAATAAAAGTTTAGACATTAACCCTCAATCAAACCCAAAAGATATTCACTGGCTCAGTCCATTCTTTTCCTTTTTTTTCATTGGATTCCTCATATATACAATGACACTACACATAATTGCGAAGCCAAGTTGGGAGTTTGGAACAACCCTAATAGTGACACCAATTCCTGGGACGACCATCCTGATCCAGATCAAAAATCCCAATGCTGCTAGTTGGCAGCTAAAATAGCTGGAGGCAGTTAAATATTTGTAGAGTTGTCAATCTTTAATTGAGTTGTCAATCTTTAATTCTCCTGATGTCACTCTATTACGACTTGGGTGATTCTGTACAGTTTATATCTCATTAAGAATATAGGTCAGAATATATATTTGTAAATTAACAAGACGCATATGCCTTTTGGCCGTAATCGAGTCTAAGTCTCTAACAATTACTAGATGATGATCCTAAGTAGAGAAACAAACTTTATGGTCACTCAACAGAGAAAGAAAAGATAAGGAAATTAATTGCAAAACTGAAAGCACAAACCCACCCTCTTTGCCTCCAGGTTACTTACATAACTAAGCAGCCTTAAGAAACAAAGGGAGAAGTTAGAGTTTGTGTGTAGGGTAGGGACACATTCCCCCCGACTCTACCGAATTGGATCTTCTTGGAGTACTTTTCAGCTTCATCACTTTCTTCAAGATTATCATTCCACTTTATTACATACACTTTTATTGGATTTACTTTACCTCATGAATATAAAGATGGTAAGGAGCATGAGGTCGTGTAGAATATGTGTGCGACTTCATACCACGGTCTTTCAGGGATGGTAGATACATGATTATGTAATAAATCATCAAAAAAAAATGATTTATACAATCCAACTTTTCCTCCTGAATTCTCTCTTTATTCTTCTCAAAATTTTTAAACGGTATCTGTTCTAAGATCAACCCTCTGCTTAATCTTCTCTAAAAGGATATTTATTTTGAAAGTAAAGATGAACATACTAATCACGACCTATTTTGTACTTAATCTTCTCTAAATTTTAAAATAATAGTTATTTTATAATAATCATAATTTCAATGAGATTAAAATTATTTTTTTTCCTGACTTCATGCGTTGTACCCACTGTGCTTGTGGTCGTCTTCATCATCGGGCGCGAGGCTCGTCTTCATCCTCGCGACTTCGGCGAGGCAACACTACTCCAGCGACTGGCGGCCTTGCTCCTTCGGCCGTTCTCACGGCTTTGTCAGGTCATCTTGGTGGTTACCGGCCGACGAGGGGCCCTTTATCTCCTTCATAGGCAGTTCGCCGGCGGTTGCGACGCGGACCTCATTGTTCTCGCTCGCCATGGCGTCCTCGGCTTTCTTCTCTAGGCGGGACGGTGGCTGTGGGGCTCCGATCACCTGGTTCTCGTCGGCTTCTCTTCCAGCGATTCAGATCTTGTCGGATCTCCATGGTTTTTCCGTGCACGTGATCTAGCTCTTGGGCGGCGGAGGTCGAACAACCGATGTACGACTATGGTCGTTTGATATATAACTGGATCTCGCTCCGGTGACTGGGATTGCTCGAGATCCAAGTGGATCTAAGACCGTTTTCATACCTTCCAGCGGTGTAGAGCTCAGAGCTTTCGGCAACTCCACTATTGACGGCGGGATATCGATTTCATTTCGCCATTTCCCGGCAGCTTCCCCTCGGGTATTGTTGGATCTGGCCGGACCGATGGAATCATGAATGCCCTCAATTGATTTTGGTTTCAGGATTCAATTATTTACAGTATTGGATAATTTGTGAATAAATTAACTAAATACGGGTGAACCAGGCCTACTGCACTTAGATTTGTTAGAGCCAGTTATAAATTGAGGTGAGAGGGAGGAAGGGAAGAAGACGAAGGAGAAGTATGTTCATGATTTTATCATTTTTTCCTTTTTTTTTTGTCAACTAATTCACTGTATTAAGAAATATGGTGTTTCAGATTATTGAAGATTTCGGTTGAACCTATTAAATGGGAGTACAACCGTTTTTATTTTTTCAGTTTGTTAACTTTTGTTAAATGAAATTTTTAAGAAATATATATTAAATAATTCAAAAGCACATGGGCCCAATTGCCACGTATTATATCAGGAAGAGTAACCAGCAATCCTAGGTGAAAAGGACAACAATATTCGGTTTCTTCGAGTTGGAGGACAAAATTAGTGAAATTAAAAGAATAGGGACAATAATGATGAAATCGACCAAGTTAAGTGACATAAAAAGCCTTTTAACCTAAAGAAAAGTAGCATATCTATGCTTTTATAATAGAAGAGGATCTCGTATTGACTCATCTCTATTAAGGTGAGTACCATATGCTCCCATTCAGTTGGTACTTTAGTATATCTATTAATTAAAGTAGTATATCTATATATGTTAGGGAAAAGAGAAAGAGGCGTAGAAATTCTGTGGTACTTGGTTTAATCTTTTTTTAATCTTTCTTTTTTTTGTAGAAGTTTAATCTTTTTCAAAATTGAAGCTAGTTTGTCGATTTTATTTTATACTAATGATAATTTATTGGGAAAAAGAGAGGAAAAATAACCCTCAGTAATTTCTTTCTATTTATTGATTAGGATATACATATCTTCAATATTAAAGAGAAACAATTTGTTGATTTTGATATGAAGATAGTTTAGATATATATATCTTCAATATATGCAAATCCTCATTTATTAATTAAGATTGTTTTTTCTTTAGTCTTGTCATATTTTTAACAAACTCTAAAACATTGCCAGGAGCAAAGTGCTGTGAAGCATGGGTGAAAATATAACTAAACGAAGAAAAATTGAAAGCAAAGGAGAGAAATACTCCCCTGGCAATCTACAGCCAATCTGTCTCCCAATGGAACTCATAATTGAGATATTAACCTGTGTGGCAGTGGGGGGTTTGTTGAGATTCAAGTGTGTATCCAAGGAATGGAAGCTCTTGATTGAGGGTCGCTATTTTGTTCGAAAGCATCTCTACCTCAGCCTAAGTGGTTCATTCCTGGTGGCAGAGCAACATCCTTTTGCTGCTTTGCAGTCTTGTGATGGATTGATACTAGAGAAGCACAAGCTTTCCTGGGAGTTTCCCATCAGGAACCCAGCAATGAGGCAAGTATTCTACATACCTAATCCACATCAAAGGAATCGAGTTTTGCTGTTTGGTTTTGCTCCCACTTCAGGATTTTACAAGCTGATCTCTATATATGACTCTGATCTTAGTGGAAACGGTTATGGAGGCCTTGAAATTCTTCTATTAGGTAATGAGGACAAACCTTCGTGGAAACATGTTGATTCCACTCATCTTCAAAGCTTGGACAAAAATGATCTTCTCAGGACACCCATCGTAGAAGGAGTCGTTCGCATTGCGAAAATAAGCTTGATTCAATCACGAAATCATAGGGTAATGTCATTCGATTTGGATACGGAGAGTTTCCGTGGTCATAAACTCGTGTCGAGGTCTGTGTTCCCTGATGGCTTCGCAGTTTCCCTCGCTCGTGGCGACGAATTTCCATTCCTCGTTGCTCTAGCAAACGATGAGTTGCATATATTGGGGTTCAAAAATTGTCTGCAGGAAGGTAAGTTGAAGGGTAAGAAGACAATAATTCAATTGTCATTCCTAAAGCAAAATCCAGAAATGAGAAGAAATCTTATAGTTAGGTCTATTTCATTGCATAGTCAAAGGATTACGTTTCATAGGAATTGTGAGTTTCGATTCGTTTACTACGTTGGTGAAGAAAGGAATGGCCCAGAGACATGTATTGGACAGGATCGCAAGTTTTCTCGTCTTGGATATAAATCTAGCTTGGTAACATTTAAAGGTGTTGAGAACCGGGAGTCGTCTGAAAATCGGGGAGACAATACACGAGGCCCAAGTGAGTTCCATACGCGTGACCAGGACACCACTCTATAACCCAAAACCTCAAGGTATTGGGTATATGGGTCCACTTCACTTATATGTTACTCACTTGGCCTCTTTCTCTCCGATGTGGGATACACCACTCACACTTGCATTCTAACAATCTCCTACTCAAGTGTGAGACTCTTCCATATCGGACCACGGGCCTACTCCCCCTTCAACGGAAATATTTCGAAAACTTTTCGCAACATCACCAAGAGCCCACTCTGCCATCAAGCTCGTTCCAGGAGCACGCGTCTGCCGATGCTCCAAGAGCTCATTCCATCGGGAGCCACGACTTATAACTTCACTTAGACCGGGGAAGCAAAGCCACTTAGAGCAAAGCCACTTAGAAGCATGCGCCTGCCGAAACCACACTTATCCGAAGCCACGCCTTACAACTCCAACCGAGCTTGTGGCAAGAGCCCAATCGCTCTTCTTTCCTCATGGGGGCAGCAACCACGGGGGCATTACCATGTTGCAAATCATTTCGTCCCAGCCGAACCATCGGCTCCGCTACCACGTGTTGAGAACCAGGAGTCGCCCGAAAACCGGGGAGACAATACACGAGGCCCAAGTGAGTTCCATACGCATGACCAGGACACCACTCTATAACCCAAAACCTCAAGGTATTGGGTATATGGGTCCACTTCACTTATATGTTACTCACTTGGCCTCTTTCTCTCTGATGTGGGATACACCACTCACACTTGTATTCTAACAAAAGGGATACCCCAACCACAATCTTTCTATGTGTCGTCAGTTCATGAATAGCCATAATGCTCTCAACTCTACCTAGTTCCCCCTTCACCCCCATCCACCCCTCAATTCCATGTTCCTCCATTTCTCCTAGACTGCCTCAGTTCCAAACAACCCACCTCCATCCACCATCGCGACCTTTTCAACCCCTCCTTCATCCTCAAACCCTCACCTTTCATACCGTCCATAATCAACACCCCACCTCTCTTACCGCTCCCTACAACCGCACCAAAGAACACTGCTGCACCCCTCCTCTATCCTCTAACCCCCACCTTTCATACCATCCACAAACACACCCCACCTCTCTTACCGCTCCCCGCACCCAAAAACATTGCTGCACCCCCCTCCTCCTTGACCTCCACTCCCAACCACCAAAACCCTCAGATACCAACCCCTAAACCTCAACAATCCTCAAAATGGAATCGAAAGCAAATCGCAAATATCACTGAAAGCCAACATGTTACCAACCTTTACATCCAAAACCTACCCCTTCAATGGTCTGCTGTTGAACTTCACTTCATCCTCTCAAAATTTGGAGAAGTTATCGACGTTTTCATTCCCTCAAAGCGTACTAAGAATGACAAACGTTTTGGATTTGTGAGATACAGAGCATGTCGCGATATTCAAAGGTTGATTTCCTCCATCAATCTCATCAAAGTGGCTAACGGTTCTCTGCAAGCCCTCATTGCCAGAGGCCGTGATCACCTCCATCAAAACCACACAAGCTCCAAAACCCCTAAAACCCTACCCTATCCCCCTAGTTCCTTTGAGAAATCCTTTGCGGACACCTTAAGAAATGTAACCCCTCCTTGCCCAAAGGCCTCCTACGATAAAGCCAACATCTCCTTCCCCACTCTCAAAAGTGATATTGAATGGTTATCATCTTGCGTCTTCGGAGTCCTCTCTGAGCCCATTGAAACACACGTTGTACTTCAATCCTTCCTAAAGCATGGGTATCCAGTTACAGTCAGTGATTTTGGGGGCACCTCAGTCATCATTAATTTTTTGTCCCCCAAAGATCTGTCCACTTTCTTTGAATCAAACCATGCATGAGCTGCTAACATGTTCGCTCTTTTGAGACCATGGCAAGAGACAGACGGCCCCTCAAATCGAAAAGTATGGGTTAGGGCCAAAGGCATCCCCCTACATGCTTGGTCAAGTGGGTTCTTCCAAAAACTAGTCTCTAGTTTTGGCTCGCTCACCGCAATCGCCCATGTTACTGAAAGTAAATCTAAACTAGATTTTGCTTTCCTCCAAATCCTTACACCAGTTTTTAAACCTATATCATGGGAGATTTCGGCACACATCGTTGATAATCCTTTCACAATCATCATCGACGAGATCCAACATCCACCCTCTATTGCTACCCTGCCTACCACACCTATTGCCTCTGCCCATGACCTCTCAAAGCATGCATAGATCAATCCTATTACTTCAAAATCACCATCATCCCATCCTTCTATTAACCACCTTTCTTCCTCTGCGGCCGCCGTCGCCACCGTGCCTTCCAGTCTGCAAAACTCAGACCCTTTCAAACTGATGCCCATTATTGAGAACATCAATCACCCAATGAATGATCACGCATGCTCGCATATCCTCACGTCCCAAAACATCCATGCTACCGCCTCAGGCAAAGCTTCCTCTTCATGCAGACACTTGAATTCAAACGTGTCGGTTGGGCCCTCTCACACCGCCAACATTTGCCACTCCCCACATAATTCCTCAATTGACTCCTCTTCTCCCAACACCCACACCTCCCACACTACTTTCTCTAATTCCAACTCTGGACTCTCCTCTCTCTGCCCGGTTATTTCATTTAATAATTCAGACCCTTTACCATTCACATCCAAGACCCACAACCCCATCAAACGGGCCCAATCCCTACCTTCCATACACTTATCTGACTTCCCTTCTCTCTCCAAGCCCAACTTTTCTTTCAACAACCACTTAGGCTCCACCCCTTCACTTCGGACACCTCACCCTCCCTCCAGCCCATCTTTATCTTTAACCCATAGCAACCTTTTCCACTCAAGCCCGACCCATTCTCCACCACATACTCATCCATCTTCTAACTCAACAACCCCATCAACCCAAAACAAACCCAACTCCCTTAGCTCTTACTCGTCACCCTCCTTAGATAGCTCCCTCTCCCCAAACACTCGCAGCAACCTTACCCTCTATAACTTGGAATAGGCAGTTCAGAATAAACGTATCACCACTCGTAAAAAAGACAAGAAAGAGAGACCCACCCCCCTCTCATCTCCCCTCTCATCTGAAACCCCCTCCAAACATGCTTCCACGCACTCATCCTCTAAATTGTCAACCCGCTCATCTGAAATCCCTCTCACTGTCTCCTTTTGTTCTCATGAAGCTGATAAAACCATCCAAGTCGGCAACGACTTGGGATGGGACTGTTCTCTTAATCCTGCAGGTACTAAAGAAGCTGCAAGTGCTCTAATCATCAAAGAAGGATTTGATTGGAGCAAGTCCCGCACCATCTGATAGGTTCCCATCTCTTCCCTTTCTTTTAGCGCCTTCACCAATTTTATTTTTTATGTTTAGCTTTCTCTCATGGAACTTAAGAGGTGCCAACTCTTTTACCAAACAAACCCAGGTAAAATCTTTGGCCCGAAAACATTCAACCCAATTTATCTTTCTTTGTGAAACCAAAATTCCCAACTTTACTCCTAACCTTTGTCAAAAGTTCTGCAACTTTCCAAATTTTAATTTTTTATTCGTTAACTCCTGTGGCAACTCTTGAGGTCTTCTTTTGCTTTGGGATGCAGATTCCTTTTTTTGTCGCAACTCTATCACAGGTCAAAATTGGATACTTATGGATGGCTCTTTCGTCCATGGAAACATTGATATTACCATCTGCTGCATATATGGACACTCTGATTTAAATGAACGCATTGCCATGTGGTCTGAACTAGCAAACCTGAAGTCTTCTTTCAACTCCCCTTGGCTTGTGATAGGGGACCTCAACGAAACCTTGAACCCTTCCGATCAAAAGAGTGGAAGAATCTGTAACTCTGGATCTCGAGCTCTCCAAAACTTCATGCAATCCCTCCACCTATTTGAATTCAACTTGACCGACCGTTGCTTTATCTGAGCCAATTCAGTCGCTGCAAGTAAAATTGATCGAGCTATGGCCGAACCTGAATGGGCTTCACTCTTCCCAACTATTTCTCTTAAATCCGGTTTCAGAAACTCATCTGACCACTGGCCTCTCATTTTAGCTCAAGAGACTATAGATTGGGGTTTTAAATCGTTCAGAGCCCTCTTCGTATGGTGGTCTCATCAAGACTTCGAAAATGCTGCTAAAGTGATGCTGCTCAGTTATCTGGCAGATTCCAATTCCTACGAAAACTAAGCCTCTTCCGGAAAAATCTATCTTATTGGAATAAGTTTGTTTTCGGTAACACAGACTCCTCAGTGGCGCAATTACAGTAGAAAATTGAATCTCTCGAGTTGATTGCTGAAACTAGATCTCTCCTCCCCCAAGAAACTGAAAATCTTCTCCAAAATTGAATTCTCCAAAAAGTCGAAGCTCAAAGAAATTACATGGAGGCAAAAATCTAGGATTCGGTGGCTTAGAATAGGGGACAAAAACACACGCTTCTTCCACCTTTCTGCTTATGCAAGAGGCCAGAGAAATAAAATAACTTATATTCTCATTGGTGACACCATCCTTGAAGATCCGGATCAGATCAAAAGCGCAGCCTCAGCCTTCTTCTCCAATCTTTATAGTGAGCCCATCTCTGTACGTCCTACCATTGGAAACATTCCCTTCCCAAAACTTGATTCTCTGTCAGCTCTCTCCCTCGAAAAGCCAATCACTATTGAGGAAATTAAAACTGCCATCTATGAATGCCACAGCGACAAGGCCCCCGGGCCAGATGGTCTAAATTTTCTGTTCTACAAGAAATGTTGGGACCTCTTCAAATCTGACCTGTTCGACATTATTAGCGAATTCTTCTTGACAGGTTCTCTCCCAAAAGGCACGAACTACCTTGGCTGCAAAGAAAAAAGAAACTGAGACCTTTGATGATTACAGACCCATCACCCTCGTGGGAGGAATTTACAAGATTATTTCAAAAATCCTCTCTCTTCGTCTGAAGCCAGTCCTCCCTTCTATCATCAATAGTCATCAATCAGCATTCGTAGAGGGAAGATACATTCTCGACGGCACCCTATTAGCCTCCGAGGTGGTTCACAGTCTCAAAAAATCCAAAGAATGGGTTGTCATCTGGAAGCTCGATTTTCGAAAAGCCTTCAACTCCATATCGTGGGATTACCTGCTTCAGGTCCTAAATGCTATGGGCTTTGGTAAGATGTGGATCACTTGGATTCATGCATGCCTCCAGACTTCCAAACTCTTTGTGCTCATCAACGGATCCCCATCTTCAGAGTTCTTTATGACTAGAGGCCTCAAACAGGGAGATCCTCTCTCCCCATTTTTATTTATCATAGCTTCTGAATGCCTCAATTCCATGCTCTCTCAAGCTATCTCCAAGGGCATCATCCAAGACATGTCTGTTAATGGAGTCTCTGTCTCTCTTTTGTAATATGCTGATGACACTCTCATTTTCTCCAAAGCAGACCAACACTCTCTACTCAACCTCAAACGTGTACTTAGATGCTTCGAGCTCCTCTCAGGTTTGAGTATTAACTTCCACAAGAGTGCTTTGGTGGGCATCAATATCGACGCTGAAGAGATCCATTTGTTAGCATCAACTCTTCATTGTAAGGCTGACTTCCTCCCGTTCAATTATCTTGGGCTCCCTCTCGGTACAAACATGCATAAGACTGCAAACTGGAACCCCATCATTGACAAAATTGGGAGGAAATTGAAACCATGGAAATCCAAATTCCTCTCCACGGCGGGCAGGGTTGTGTTAATAAGGTCAGTTCTCTCATCTCTTCCTCTTTACCTCTTATCCCTTCACAAAATTCCTATTTCTGTGGCCAAAAAAATTGTTAGATTGCAAAGAGAATTTTTCTGGAACAAATCCTCAGATCACAACAAGATGTGACTCGTTGCCTGGTCGAAGATCGAAAAACCTAAGGAACTAGGTGGACTGGGTATCGAATCCCTTCTACCCAAGAACCAAAGTCTGCTGTTCAAATGGTATTGGAGGTACCTCAACAATCAAAAAACGGATTGCTTCAATCTGATCAAGCGTAAGTGTGAAGCACCCTCCAATTCGGCCACACCAGCATTCACCATCACTAAGTGCTCTCCGACTTGGAAAAACATCATATACTCTTCTTCCACTAGCAGCCAAACATCGATCTCACTTTCAGAAGAAATTACTATTAAGATTGGTTGCGGACACTCCGTTAGTTTTTGGTCAGACGTTTGGTGTCCACTAGGTTCCCTTCGAACCTACTTCCCTCGCCTGTTTCCGATCTCCCTCCTTCCTGAAATCTGGCCGTGGCGACGACGACTTTATTCATGGGAAATGAACGACTGTATCCTCATCCAAGACGAACTGAACGATGTCACCTTATCCCCCTCAACAGTCGACTCGTTCTCATGGAATCCAGACCCCCTCAAAGGTTACACGGTCAAGTCTGGCTACTTGTTCCTGCTCAGAACCTCTTCCCCAAGTATCAGCATCCCTTATGTCTGGTCATCAATCCTGCCACCTAAGATAGAATGTTTTCTTTGGCTGTTGTTCATGAATGGCATCCCCACCAGAGACATCCTACTCCATAGAGGCATCCTATTGGAATCTGCTCTAAATGCCCTTTTTGTGCCCTCCACACTGAATCCCCTTCCCACCTACTTTTACACTGCGAGTTCTCGTGGCTTTTATGGCAAAAAATCTGCAGATGGTGGGGTGTTTCTTGGGTTGTACTGGACACCTGCACTTCCTGGTACATTAACTGGAACTCCATTAATTCTTGCAAACACAACAACACTTGTTGGTTAATCATCGGCTCTGCCGTCATCTGGTCTATTTGGTTAGCTCGTAACGATCTGATATTCAACTCAGTGGAACCCAACTGGGACAAGCTGAAACACCCGTGTCCCAATTTATTAATATAAGTTATAAATTAATTATAGATTGACCAAATTGCCCTTATCATACCCGGGACACGAAAATCCTCAACAACGTGATCACAATTTAATCCAATAATAACTAATACAAAGGGATCAAGTACGCAACGGAAGACAAAAATAGAAAGCAACATGCGTGCTATGAACCCTATGGATCCGACCCGAGGAGGAAAGCACCGCCACCTGCTGATATGCACCACTGCTCAATGAGCAGTTAACCTGAAAAAGACTGTGAGGGGGTGAGACCAACCACTGTCTCACCGCAAACAAATAAACCAATAATATACAATTACAAATCAACTACAAATACACCGGCATCAGGCAACGGCAACCACAATGCACAAAGCAAGACATCATCAGACTACAAACCATCACTTATCATTACTTATATCATTATCTTTGTTATTAGGTTTAATTATTTTATTAGGGCCCTCTACTGTGTGCGTCGAGCTCGGTCCCGTCTCATGAGACAACCAGGCATAAGCCCAAATAAACCAGGCACGAAGCCCAAAACATATCCATAGAGAGAGAGAGAGAGAGAGATAGACAGAAAGAGGGAGGTAGAAAGGGGGAGATAGAAAGAGGGAGGTAGAACCGGCCATCACAGGCCAACATGCAAACCCGCATGCCATCCCGAGGGGTATTACTTCCCGCTCGAACCAACTGGTCAACAGCCCCACAGTAGAATTATTATAGTTCGTTATTCTCAATAATGTTTTAAGAGTTGTACCATAAGTTATGATCAACAGTGTTGTGTGGATTTAATACCTTATTCTCAAGTCCAGGCCCCAGCCCATAGTCCACCACACAAACCACAATCTAAGCCTCATGTGTTTATCATAACCAAACAAGTCATACTAGACAGGCATAATACATCATATCAGACGACAGGCCACATAATCAGGCACACCACGTCATAGGTAACATCAACATAATTCACTTTGCAAATAGCAACAATAGCACAACAGGCAAGCATGCATACGGCAATAAAGACCAAACAAATAACACCACTTTATATTCCAAGACAATTAACCGAGCATTGTAGGCAGTAATGCATACAAAGGTTTATAAGTCCTCACCTTGGCCATAATAATTGTCTCGGAAGCCGAAGCTCATTCCACCTTAACATATCCTATATTGGAATCAAAATGACCACACATAAGGTCCACATAAAATCATGATGAATGCATGTCAATGCCGTGACTAAAACGACATGAAATCTTTTAGTCCTTAAGCCCAATTAAGATAGGTCTATGGTCTTAGCTCGACAAATCCTATAACTTAGCCTGAGACCAAAAGTTCGCTTAAGTTCAATTATTAATCCCGATTAACTGTTCACAGGGCCTAAGCCCACATCAATTTAAGTCACTGGGCCTAAAGCCCATTTTTAAATTAATTACGCCTTATTGGGCCTGTAGCCCGTATCTAAAATAATCCTTGGGCCTAAAGCCCATATATCCTTAACATGGCATAACTTGGGTCTAGGTCCGGCCCATTCACTTAGTCACAATAATCGAGCTCCCGAGCCCAAACATTTTCCGGCCTATAGATACTATGTGCGTCGGACATATACCGGCCACGCCACTCAACTCTCCAAGCTCGGTATCCACTTTACCCTTCTCATTTAAATACAATGATTAAATACAATTACACTACATGTCACGTGCAAAATCAAATAACGGCCAATACCGAGAGTTACCATGTAATGCCGGAAAAGAAATTTATGTCTTGCCGGAAGAGCAACCCGAGCCTCGCCGGAAATTTCCCGAGCCTCGCCGGATTCCGGTCATCTCGCCGGAGAACTCCACAACAAAGCCAAAAAAACTAACCATAACAAATCTGCCATCATTCAATCAGCATCTGATTCAACAACACGTCTACCACAAACATCAAAAACGAAACCATAGATCATACATGACCGCTCTAAGAGAAGAAATAAGGACTTGAATCCTTACCGGAAATCAAGAAACCTCACTGCCCAACACCGATTCTGCCCGATGGATCTATTGAACAACAAACAAGAGCCTCACCAACCCACTGCCGGAAACAACAAAACAACAAACTAAACCACCAAATCGCCTCTGCCCGACAACCACACATCCCCTGCAACCGACAGCCCTCAACAACGCAACCCACAAACTCGCCGCCATGAACCACCAAACTCTAACAGAACCGGCCAACCAAACCACCACCGACATCAGCACAAGGGAGAAAGGAAGAAGAAGAGAAGAACATAGGAGAAGGTACAGAGAAAAGGCAGCGGTGGCTTACCAGCAACTAGCAACGGCGGCAGTGACATCAACCCCATCACGAACCAGCAAAACACAACACGCAGCCGGCCCCCTGCCATGAGTTCCTCGAACTCGCCACGGCCAGAAACCAAACCAATCAGTCTCGGCACGAACCAAACATAGCCCCCAAACCATTAATTCAACACATGAACCAAACCCGGATTGAAGAAGAAGAGAAGTGAGAGGGAGAGAGAAAAATATGAGGACGACGGTGCATACCCGAGAACAGGAGGCGGCGACGCGAAGGGTATCCCGTATCCGCACCCGAACCAACATCGGCCTCCACTGAAACCACAAGCCCGCTCACCAGCAAAGCAACAATCCACCAATGACCCATCAACACACAAGTCCACCGCCGCCTCGACCACCGCACAAGGCACGGCAATCACCGCCACAAGACAACCGCATCAGACGGCGACACAACCAGCAACAGCTCCCCGCCACGCTGCAAGTCCAAACCCAGACCTCGAACCAGAAGCCACAACCAGCAACGACGGCAACTGGGTCAAGGGAAGAAGAAAAGAGATGGTGCGGCGTTTGTGAGCTGTGGAGAAGAAAAGGCAGTAGCGAGAGAGGGAGAGAAAAATCGAGGAGAAGAAATCGTGGGCGAGGGGTGAGGGAGGCTGCCGAATTCAGAAGAGAAGAGAGTGAGGAGAGAGGGAAGAAAAGATGCTTTATATACCTAGGGTAAACCTAGGGTTCGGCCGGAGCATAAAACGGCGTCGTTTTGGTTAGCAAAACGGCGTCGTTTCGATTCTTTAACTCCCCAGGTCAACACACCAAACTCCTCTGGTCAAAACGCATTCAAACTTGAGTTTCATGTACTGGGCTTCCCAAAACTACGTAGTATTGGTCAATACTACTCCAAAACTTGTGTTTTAAACACAAACACAAATAATACTCAATTTTCTACTTTAATCCTGAATAAAGATTAATTTCCACACTAAAAATCTTATTACCAAGGAAATAAAATGTTTCCCTTGATCATAAATACCCAGGAATTCTCCAAGGGTAAAATTAGTAATTTAAATTCCAAAAATTTTGAAAATTCCATAAAAATTAAATACCGAAAATTCGGGGCGTTACACAAGCTCTTTGATCTCTGTTTAATCCGGGCCACCTGGTGGATTCAAAGTCTTCATCCGACCTTTCCCTACTCCCCAACTATGGTTATATCCAATGCCTATTGCATCAAAAACTGGAAGGAGAAACCTTTTAGATATTTATAATTCCTTTGTTTAGATTCTTAGCCTCTCAGTCTTTCTGTTCTATTCCATTGAATTTTGTATTCCTGCCCTTTGGAATTGATAGATCAGTCTCTTGTTGACCTAATTTCGATTAGCATAAAAAAAAAAAGCTGAAGTGTAGGTTAGGTTCACTGTTTTGTTTTTGTTTTGTTTTAAGTGTTTCAAACTTTGTTTGGTGAAAAAATTGGAGAATATTGATATGAGCCAAATAAGAAGATTAATTTCTGAATGTTATATTAAATTTACTCACTTTCTTTTCTCCTCCAGATGTGTGCCACAAACTATTAGCCCCACGAAAACTAGTAAAAATTCATTGGCCTTGATAATTTTTGTCACCAACTGTTTTCTTCCAATTAAGTTCCAACTGATTTGCCAAGGATACATAATCCTGTTCAAGATTATCTTATGTCTTGTTTCTTAGTATATTCATTGAAATAAGACCTAGAGCGACTCAGAGAGGGATTATTCGTTAAATTCTTCATTTGTATATAAGGAACAATGAAAAAACTGGAACAATATTTATAATCTGGTCGACTCAACAACATTCAGAATCGTGAAGCTTTTTCCAGCAAAGACATCCCCAAGGGAGAGAAGACTAGGAGTATAGCTAGGGAACTACAAAAATCAGCCATATTTTGCCTCGTTAACATTTACCTTTACCTCTTTGCTTCATTCTCTATATCAAACGCACATATACCTTTACACTTCAAACGAGAATCACAACAAACCCAGTGATACTATCTGCTTCTTTTCAGTCTTATGACAGATTGATACTATCTGCACAAATAATTAAGCACATCCAAGATATTAACCTCAGCATTATAACCTCAAGTAACCTTGCATGTGCCAGCAGACACCCTAACACTGACAAATTAATCTTCGCCCACAAACACCACCAATAATCATAAACCTTAAGTGCAAAGCCTCTCTTCAAAAGAAGGATATTGGTGGTGGAGCAATCCTTCATTATGTCCTTTCTTTTCTAAAGATATAGTTGAGACTGTTGATTCATTGTAGACCTATTTGGAATCTGTGGTCTAAGATTGGCAGCTGGTGGGGGATTCAATGGCGTATGCCTGCTGTTGCAGAGGTTGTCTTTGTGTCCTAGTTCGAATTGTGTGGTTATAGCAGAGCTCGATCCTCATGGCTTGCCATTTTCTCTGCTACGTACCATCAACTATATATTTTCAACAAAAATAGGGTACTTTGTGTATAGGGGGAAGCATTATTTGATCACATCCTGCTTCGGTCGTGCTTAAGGATTAAAGAAAAGTATTACTGTGAATCAAATCTGACCAAGTAGCTAGGATTGGAATTTACGAACATCAAGTAATGCATTGTTTCATAATTAAGTGTAAGACATAATTAACAAGCAATATGGACTAAATAAAAACAAAGATAAATGCGAATAGACCATCGATTTATTAAATGAAAATAAAACAAGACTCACATATATATGCCTTATATGGCCGCAATCTAGTCTCCAACAATTACTTTTTTGATGCTGGGTCTCAAACAACTACTAGCTGATGTTAACCAGAGAAACAAACTTTATGGTCATGACCCAACAGAGAAAGAAAAGATAAGGAAATTAATTGCAAAACTGAAAGCACAAGCCCACCCTCTTTGCCTCCAGGTTACTTACTTACATAATTAATTAAGCAGCAGCCTTAAGAAACATAGGGAGAGGTTAGGGTTTGTGTGTAGGGTAGGAACGCATTCCCCTGAGCTCTACCGAATTTGATCTTCTTGGAGTACTTTCCAGCTTCAGCACTTTCTTCAAGATTATTATTCCAATATATCACATGAATATCATACAAAAAATGAAGCAACATGTATCTATCATCCTTGAAAGACTGTGGTATGAAGTCGCACACATATTCTACGCTACCCTCACCTCTAACATCAAATTCAGGAATAGTATATGTAATAAAGAGAACCCACGAAGCCTGGTTGCAGTATTCCTTCATTACCCAAATAATATTCTTGCACCCATTTCTATGACAAAAACATAGATATTCCCCAACAACTCCGAAGCTATAGTATGATCCATAACCATAACCAGGACGAGATATCTGAATTGGAGGGCCAGGGACAAGGTAAAACTTCTCCTTCTCCAAATCAAAGGCGATAGCAGCGATGATTTCACCCGTTTTCCCCCAAGTTGATTCCCTGGCTGGTCTCCAATGAAGTGCTCCATTCAAGAAGAGACCCATGCCCCAAAGTTGTAAGTACACCCTATCAGGATTTTCCAATTTTTTCCAGGAACCTATTTTCAGTGAGAAAATCTCAACTTTACGGTCTCCAGGTCGGGGATCAAGATGACCTGTAGCTGCAAAGACCTTGTAATCATTAGAGGCCGAATCATACCCAAAACCATAAGCATAATACTTCGTCTTTGGAAATTTTCTACACATATCGGTCAAAGGATTCCAGACAAGTGTCTCCACCTTGCCGCGGTAGTTTCCAACACCCAAACAAACTAATCCATCGCATGATCCGACAAAAAAACAACCCCTGTCAATTTTTACATCGCCGCCGCCGTGCACTGGTAATACAACTCCAGTAAGAAGGCCTTTGTCATCATCAGAAGAATTCATACCAAACTTTGATGATCTTAGGATCAGCTTTGGCAAGTTGAACTTGATCACCAACAAAGAGGACAACGACTTGGAGACTGACCTGAATCGCTCAATGGATTTGTTGGGTAACAAATCTAGAATCTTCTCAACAATATCTCGAGGGAAATAACCAAGATTTAGTCGTTCCGCATTGGTGGACCTGGCTTGATCAACAAGTAATCTGTTGTCCGGTGCCCTAGTCTTATTATGGTTCGTCTCCATGGACGACATACCTTCTTGCTTTTCCGATGATGACATATTGGAGAAGAAGAGACTTAGGGTTTTCTCTCTTTTATTTTTTTGGCAAAGAGAGATCTTAATTTGTGTGTTTGTTGTTTCTTAATGATTTTTAATTTGCATATATAGGAGACTTTTGGTGTGGCGCGAGATTTGCCCTAAATACTTCCTCAATCTCTTTATTTTTTTGATGTTTTTTCTTTCTTCTCGCGATGCGGGCCTTTTATGTTTTTGGTGAAATTATCGACAAAATCAAGAGTAAACTGAAAGCTTGGAAATCTAAATTTTTGTCTACCGCTGGAAGAGTCACGTTAATCAGGTCCGTTCTTTCCTCTCTTCCCTTATACTTTTTATCTCTTTACAAAATCCCTGTCTGTGGCAAATAAAATCACTAGGTTACAACGAGAATTCTTCTGGAGTGGCTCCTCCGAACGAAACAAGATGTGCCTTGTCGCCTGGTCCAATATGGCAAAACCCAAAGATCTAGGAGGGCTGGGAATAGAAGCCACCCTACCAAAAAACCAGAGCCTGCTGTTCAAATGGTATTGGAAGTATTTAAACAAACACCAGTCAGATTGTTTCAAATTGATTAAGCACAAGTGCGAGGCCTTCTCCAGTTCGATCCTGCCATCTTTCATCCTCACAAAGTGCTCCCTGACGTGGAAAAACATCATACTTTCTTCTTCCACCAGCAGCCAAACATCGATTCCTTTAGCCGACGAGATCAGCATAAAGATTGGTTGTGGCCAATCCATCAGTTTCTGGTCAGACGTATGGTGCCACCTCAGCTCTCTTCGAACATGTTTCCCTCACCTATTTCAGAACTCTCTGCTCTCTGATGCATCTCTCGCAGATTTCTGCAACGATTTCCCTTCAGCACCGGTCGAAACCTGGCCTTGGTGTCGTGGCTTATATTCATGGGAAAGAAACGATTGCCTTCTCATCCAAGATGAATTAAAAGAAGTTTCCCTATCCCCCTGGTCAGCCGATTCTTTCTCTTGGAATCCTAATCCTATCAAAGGTTTCACGGTCAAGTTAGGTTATGTCTTCTTGCTCAGAACCTCATCCCCAACTATCAGCATCCCATATGTCTGGTCTTCCCATTCTGCCCCCTAAGATAGAATGCTTCCTATGGCTGCTGTTCATGAACGGAAATCCTATTAGAGTCACTCTATCCCATAGGGGTGTGCTGCTGGACTCGGATAATATATGCCCTTTCTGTGCCCTTCATCCCGAATCCTCTTCCCATCTTTTTTTACACTGCAAGTCTCCTTGGCTACTATGGCAAAAAGTATGCGCATGGTGGGGCGTTTCTTGGGTCGCTCCTGAATCCTACAGCTCATGGTATTTTCAATGGACATCCCTCACACCTAGCGAACACAATAAAGCCTGCTGGTTAATCATTGGAGCAGCTGTCATCTGGACCCTATGGCTGGCACGAAATGATTTGATCTTCAACGAAAAAGTCCCTAATTGGGATAAGCTTTTCGACCTCTGTTGGTGGATTCAAAGCCTACATCCTTCGTTTCCTTACTCGCCAACCATGGTCATATCAAACTCCATCTTCGTCAAAAACTGGAAGGGCAAGCATCTCTAATGCTACACAGTTCCTTGCTTAGATTTGCAGTTTACTAGCCTCCCTCTGTTTTGTTTTTTCTTTTTCTTCTTTGTAACTTAACAATGCTGTTGTTTTCTCTGTATCGATAGATCAGCTTCCTGTTGTTCTGTCTGCTACACTTTATGTACTCTTTTCTTCAATCAATAAATGACGATTAGTATAAAAAAAAAATGTTTTTGGTGAAATTGGAGAAAAAAAACGATTGGAAATATTATGTAAAAGAAGTTTTTTTCTTTCAGAAGAATGTCATATGAGCAAGTGCAACATGATTTTTTAAAGAAATATTATGTTACCAATAAAGATAAAATAAATTATTTTCATCTTATAAGTATCGTATATAAAATTAAGAGTGCGATTCTAATCCCGGCGCTAACAATTGTGAGTATCGTGTTAGATTTTGTGTGAGATTGTGATCACTGGTTATGTTGTAGTGGGACACTGGTTTCTGCTTTTGTTGTATAAGTGCTCCTCGATTTTAATTTGATCTTGTACATATTCTTACAATTGCTATTAATATATCATCGTCCTATTAAAAAAAAGTGAGGTTCGTTCCTCCTGGTAGCTAGGTAGATCAAAAAATGTGAGTGTGAATCAAATCAAATCTAACCAAGCAGTATTGAAATCTATCGACCATTCAATTAATGCTTGCAGGTTTAATAACTGTAGACATAACAAGCAATTTGGACTAAAACAAGTTAAATTTCGGTCTGATCATATGCTAGCTAATGATGAATGCCGAATAGGCCGTAGATTTGTTAAATGATTGCAAGGAATATCTCCATTCAAGAAGAGACCCATGTTCCGCTCTTCAAAGTATGGCGTATTTTCAATGGATTTGAAGTATTGCAAAGTGTTCGTGTGCTGGAAGTATTCGTTAGAATTTTCCAACTTTTTCCTGAACCAGGGAGAAAATTCCAACTTTAGCACCATATCTCCAGGTTGGGGATGAGGATGAGGACAGTAAACTTATGGATTAAAGCATTTTTTGGTCCCTGTGTAAGGCCTCAAAGTTGGAATTCATCCTCGTGTAGGATTTTGGCCTCTTTTCATCCCTCTGTTCGACCCTTTTGGTCTCTCCGGCCAGAATCCGGCGAAAATTGTTGACGTGACAAGTTTTCCGGTGCCATGTCAGCTTTGTGAGTCCTACATGTCAGGGTTTACCAAAACCGACCCAACTCCACTCGACCCATTTCTTCTACCCGATTGATCCGGTTGGCAAATTTTAAATTTACAAAAAAATGCTTATTCCCAATTTTTTTTGAATTTTTTATCTTTTTGTGAACAAATTTTTAGTTTGAAATACCCAAACCATAATTCTTCCTCTTAAATTAATTTTTATGAAAGATTAAATTATCTAAAGGCCTTCCGATTCTTTTTTTCCTAAATATAGCTCCGTTGAAACATCCAAATTTTTTTCATTATCGAATATTAAAATGAAAAAATAAGCCAGCTCCAATTATCTCCATAATTTTCTATTTTCTTCTCTTATCCAACAACATTTTTCTTAAAACAAGCAAATACAAAATAAATACTCGCTATCTTCCAACAAAGAAATAGGACAAAAAAATAAAAAAAACAGATGTAAAGCCACCAGAGAGGGCCAAAACACACCAAACGACGTCTTCCACTTCATCTTCTTCTCCTCACTACTGGACCACCTCCACCGAAGCCATCACCACCACACACGCCACCACCTCTGCAACCACCTTCCCCGCGTTGCTCCGGTCCTTGTCGCCTCCTCTCCGCGAGCTGCAACCACCACTGCTAGGATGGGTTCATCGAGTCCCATCTCAAATCGCTGCCACAGCTTTCTAAATTGATGGCAACAAATCCGCAAGGAGAAGGCACTTTTCGGATGCGAAACATAGAGGAGAGCCACGTGAGCGAGGACGCGGTGTTTGTTGAGGATCTGTTGGTTGTCGGTGTTGAGATTGGGGGGGCTAGGGCTGTTGTTGTGGGTGTCGACCAATTTTGCCCTCCATCGCACCGGACGGCCTCCGCTGCAACGAGACGCGCCGCCCTTGATAGCAGGTGCCTTTGCAAAATCATCCTCTCCTACCGTGTACACTGCCGCCACGAGCCAACAATGCTTGGGTTGGGTTGTTTTGGTTGGTAGACACACTGTTTCCACCGTCTTTGTTCCCTCGGTGTTCTTGGAGGAGGAAGCTACATGTTTCTTGCCTTGGTTGCTGTTTGTGGTAGAGGAATGAGAGAGGAGACTGGAGACAGAAGGGGTGTTAATGGTGACAATGGTGATAGGGCACCGATTAGGGATTATGGGGAATGAGGGAAAGAATTTTTGTTTTTGAAATTAAAATATTAAAAATATAAAAGTAACATATCTAATAAAATTGAAATACTAAATCCAATTTTAGATAATTGATTATTAACATAAATGTGAGACAATCAAGGTTAATTAGAGTTAATGTTAATTTTTACCAAAATTTAAATTAATATATTAATTACGTGCCTAATATAGGATTTTTTAAATTATATTTCATATTTTAGTAAAAAAATAATATTACATATTCACTTGATGGGTCAATTGGGTGAGTGTACGGTTTGGGTTGATTCGGGTCAGGTTGAACCCTGACATGTGGGACTCAAAAATCTGATGTGGCACCGGAAAATGTGCCACGTCAGCGATTTTCGCCGGATTCTGCCGGAAAGACCAAAAGGGTCGAGCAGAGGGATGAAAAGAGGGATTAAAAAAAAAAGAGGGATGAAAAAAGGTCAAATCCTACACGAAGATGAATTCCAACTTTGAGGCCTTACACAGGGACCAAAAAACGCTTTAATCCGTAAATTTATTAATTTATGTCCCTGCCTTGTTCTTTCTCTTCAACCTCCCCTAATCCATCTCAACTTCCTCAAACACAAGCTGATTTCTCCCAATCCAAATACTTTGAACAAAAATAAATCTTCTAGACAGGATGGCATGCATGCACCAGTAGACACCCTACCATAATATTATTAGGTTAGGAGGAATTGTTATTGTCAGAAATATAATTGTTTTCATTTCATACTCATAAATAGTACAATACTTTTCCTCAACAATAACGACATCATAGGAAATTTCAATACATGAAACATTAATAAATCGCATTCCGAAGGAAAGGATAACAGCTTTTGGCTCCGCAGTTTCCACCAAAGTTGTTGTAGAAAATTTAGGAGGTCTTTTGTAACTGGTTAGTATCAATTGAGCCTCCTCAGTGTTCACATACTGGGTAATACCTTTAAGTCTTGGTATTTTTGAAGCTTGCACAGCCAAGTTTGATGCCTTTTTTCCTTTCCACTTCCATAACCAAAAGAGAAATGACCTAATTAGGAATTGATAAACCTGTAAAACATTGGCTAAACTCAAGTTCGGCATGTGTTCTAAACTCAAAGTTGAGTTTGAAATCCTGTCCATGAGCCAACCAAGCAGGAGCTGTGGTTCAACCACAAACAAAATTCGAATCGAATTGTCACCGTCACCTCCACCTTCGTCGTCGTCATTGCCGCTGCCATCACCGGCGAGCACTCCTCTACCACAGCCGCTGCTGCTTCTAAACTCCATCCGACAATACCAACAAAACTCAAACAATAATCAGGTAATCAAATACCCAACCAATAATCCAGATACTCAGGTAAAAAGGCAATCAATACCCACTTCAAACTTGAGGTCACAAAAGAAAAGAGAGGGTGTGGGAAGGTACTTACACATAAGCTAATTGGGGTTAGAAGAGGATAATATCCACGGATAGCGATGACTAGCTTGTGCTTTCCCAGTAGACATGAATTGAAGTCTGAGGCTAAATTATCCCGCGATTTCGTCCAGATCTAACAGAGGCAGAGTTTTGAATTTTGAGAAAAGTCTGAAAGAGAGGAGAGGATTGTGTGAAGATCTACTTGATTGGAAGTGTTTTAAGACAAGAAATCAAACATTATGAGGAGAGGTGGGTAGATCTTGCGCATATGGTAATGGGGAAGGAACGGGAGGAGAAAACGGACTAGAGAGAGAACCATTTTACCATTTTACGAACACACATAATAGGAATTGTTATTGGGTTTTGAGGGTCTAAATTGTATTGTATGTGGAAAATCGGAAAAATTTAATAGGGAAAAACCTATGCTAGGATTCAAACCCTCATCCAATAAGGCATATAACAAAGAACGAACCATTGAACTATCTTGTGATTTTGAAAATTTGTTACCATATATATACAAATCAAGATTCTAGGGGGCCTGGGCCACCCTTGCTCCCCACAGGATCCGCCCCTGCTACCATTGACAAATTTTCATAAACCCTCAACAAGCATAGAAATCCTTATGTCCTAAATTCATAAACCCTGAGACCCTAGCTAGAATCATAAACCTTAAGTGCAAAGCCTCTCTTGGAAAGAAGGATATTGGTGTTGGAGCAATCCTTAATTATGTCCTTTTTGTTCGAAAGATAGAGACTGTGTTGAAAACCTTAAGGACATCTGTTGCTTCATTGTAGACCTATTTGGAATCTGTGGTCTAAGATTTGCAGCTGGTGGGGGATTCAATATGGCGTATGCCTGCTGATGCAGACAGTACTGTCATTGTGTCCTAGTTCGAATTGTGTGGTTATAGCAGAGCTCCATCCTCATGGCTTACCATTTTCTCTGCTACGTAACATCGACTATATGTTTTCAACAAAAATAGGGTACTTGTGTATAGGGAAGCATTATTTGATCGCATCCTGCTTCGGTCGTCCTTAAGGATTAAAGCAAAAGTACCACTGTGAATCAAATCTGACCAAGTAGCTAGGATCGGAATCTACGACCATTCAAGTAATGCATTGTTTCGTAAGTGCAAGACATAATTGACAAGCAATTTGGACTAAATAAAAAACAAAGATAAACGAGAATGGAGCATAGATTTAATAAATGAAAATAAAACAAGACACATATATATGCCTTATGGCCGTAATCTAGTCTCCAAGAACAATTATTGTTTTGATACTGGGTCTCAAACAACTACTAATGTTAACTAGACAAACAAACTTTATGGTCACTCAATAGAGAAAGAAAAGAACTGAAAGCACAAACCAAAATTGTCTGCAGGTTACTGTTACTTAAGAAACATAGGGAGAGGTTAGGGTTTGTGTGTAGGGTATGGACACTTTGTTCCCCACGACTCTACCGAATTTGATCTTCTTGGAGTACTTTCCAGCTTCATCGCTTTCTTCAAGATTATTATTCCAATTTATCACATGAATATCATACCAAAATTGAAGCATCATGAATCTACCATCCTTGAAAGAACCTGGTATGAAGTCGCACACATATTCTACACGACCCTCACGATCCTTACAATGTTGATGAGGAAAAGTAAATCGAAGAGTAGAATATGTAATAAAGGGAACCCACGAAGCCTCGTTGCAGTATTCCTTCATTACCCAAATAGTATCCTTGTACCCATATTCACTATGTGAAAAACAGAGATATTCCCCAACAACTCCGAAGCTAGAGGATTCATAATCAGGAGATATCTGAATTGG
>JAKUCV010001371.1:0-23330 GCA_028386065.3 Turnera subulata
TTACCTTGTACAAATAGGTCCTAACTTCTCTTGCTCTTCTTTGCACTTCAACTCTTGATCATATCTTCACTTGAGTACTTGATCACTTTGGTTGAGTGCTTGTTTGCTTGATTTCTTTTTGCTTCATCTTGGTTATGATCTTGGTTTATCATTTATCAAAACCTGTAATGAATGAACTATGAAGACATAGGTTCTAACATGAAAACATCGATGTTTGTTTTAGCAAAAGCCAACAATTGGTACCGGAGCAGGTTCTTTCTTTACGGGTCCTGTCTTTGATTTGTTGGAAACCAAGAAAATGGTTTCTGATTGGGTAATTGCTGCAAGGTTGAGGGAGCTTCTTCAAAGTTCTGACCTCAACACAATCACCATAAAGATGTTGTTCTAGAAGTTACAAGAAGAGTTTGGCTTGGATTTGTCGGATAGAAAATCGTTTATCAAAAATCAAGTGATTATGTTCCTCGAAAGTGATGAGCTTGGGAACAATGAAAATGAAGAAATTGAGGAGGAAGATTGTTGTGACGATCTTGTGGAGGATTCAAACACAGAGGTAACAAATGTCTCTAATTTGAATTTGAATGGTGAAAGTGATGAATTTATTAGTAAGCATTCTGAAGTTGATGAATGTTTTGATAATGGTGATGTGCTTGATGAGATTTTCACAGATTATAGTCTTAAAAATGCTATTGGATTTGTGAAAAGTGATGATGTTGAATTTGTTGTTTGTGAGAATTTATATTTGGAGTTCAAAGATTTCTCCAACTGCAAATTAATCGAAGTGAAGAGTGAAAATGGAAGTTCAGGTCTCAAAACACCTGAAACAGAGAATGTTGTTGAGAGTAGTTTTTGTGATGATGAGTTTGTTGAGCTTGAAACTCTGGAGGTGAATAGAGGTAGCACAAATCATAAGAATAAAGTGAGAAAAAAGGTTGATATATGCATTGAAGAGAAGTCATTAGAGTTCTATGATTTGTTTGATCTCTCAACTGCCAAGAAAAGAAGACGTCCTGCCAATTGGAGAAAAAAAAATTGGGAGGTTTCAAGTCTGTTCACCAAGTCTTTAACAAGAATTCAGTTCATGCTGCTGAAGAGGTTTGTTGAAGTTGAAGTTGAAGAGAAGCTTGTTCATGGGGGAGTGTTGGAAATATGAACAAGCTGTAGTAAATTGCAGCAGTAAGTTTGGCACCATGTTAGTGTGTGATCAAGCTGCTAAAATTTACAGCAACAAGTGGAAGGTTGGTCCCATTTAATTATGAATTCAAGTGTGAGTGGTGAGTGTGTTTTATGAATATTGTACTTTGATTATGTAATCCTGAGTTGTAATGTTTCCATTAAGTGCTGTGCAATTATGAGCATCTTAGGAAAAACAAGTGTGAGCTGTCATGTTTAGTGGAGTTGGTTGGGTTATAGGCTGACTTTCTGCCTATATATTGAGTATTGTAATCTGAATTCTATAAGTGAAATAAGAGCGAATTGAGTGTGTTTCACTTCATTAAGTGTTCCTTGACTTGTTCATTAAGTGTTCAGACTAAGATATTGAGTGAATTGAGAGAAAATCAATGCAACAGTAACCCAGAAAACCAGCTTCTTAGTTTCTGCAGTTTTCTGGAAATTTTTCAGAATTTCCCAAAAAAACATCGTTGTTCTTGAGCTCTGTCAAAATTGATTTAAGAAAGAAAAGCCAACAAGTTTCACTGGCGGTTCTATCAGGTTGCCTAGTAGTGGTTGTATATTTAGGTGAGGGTGGAAGAGCAAGCCATTGCTTCATGAGTGGGTTGCAAAGGTAATACACAATCGGATCATCAATCTTGAGGTGACACAAGAGTAAGTCCTTATAAGATGCTGCAATTCGAAGAGAGCTTGGCTTGAATCCTGGGTTGAAGTCTAGCTTGAAGCCCGAGGACTGAAGTATTTCTTGGCTTTGAGTTACTATGTGATGTGTACATGGAAAAGCTGCATCTCTGTTGCTACTACAATTGAAAAGAACAGCAAAGGGTTGCAGCAGCTCAGGATTTGAGGTTTCTTCAAGGCGGTCCTTGAAGGGTTGAAGAAAAAAGGGACTGCAGATCAAGGTGCACCAATTCTTGGAGATTGACTTACATCGAATACCCAACTTGAAAGAAGGGAGTAGTTTCAGAATCTCAATCAACAACTCATCGTCAAGATCGTCAATGGAGGTAGTTTGTTTGGAGTTGCGTTCTTCCATGGGAGGGGGAGGAGGAGGAGGGGGGTACGTAATCATGTCGGTTTGGGTTCTTTCGCTAGGAATCTATTGGCACCTCTTCTCTTGAATTTGTGTTCCATTCATTTATTTATAAAAGAAGCCAATTAGTCCTTAGTCGGCAAAGGAATTTGTAATACTTGTCGTCAAAGTAATGGCTTGATTGATTGTAGGCTGCATTTACTCTGGATGAGGCTTTTCCACACCTTATTCTCCAGTCTCGTGAACCACCGAGCTTCTTGGGAATTGTTATGTTTCGCCAAGTCACCAAGCCACTCAACACTGATAAGTGTTTACCCTTCCACGTTTTCAGCTTTTAGTGGAGAAATTTTTGCAAGATGGGTTTCCAAATTTTAGCTAACTCGGTTGTTTCATTATGCCTCATTCGGATCCAATGCATACCAGATTCTTTTCCGTTAGTTGTTTTTAGTGCTAATATATTATAGAAACCTAACAGGGAAGAATGGTTATGAGAATAATCACACACTGTGCAGCTGTGTGTATATTATATTAAATAGAGAAGAACACCAGTTACATGTAGTTACGTATTACACATATACTAGAACTCTACTATACGTGATGTACAAGGTGATAAAGATTATACTTCACGATCATGACTCTCTGCTAACACTCATTATCTTCTGCTTATCATTACCTTCTGCTTATCATTACCTTCTGCTAACAATCCCCCGCAAATTCAGTTTGGATCGCAAGAACTGAAAACGCTTGAGTGGCAAAGCTTTTGTTAGAACATCTGCTAACTGGCCTTCACTACTAACAAATTGAATGCGCAATCTCTTGGCAGCAATCTGCTCTCGGACAAAATGATAATCTAATGCTACATGTTTCGTCCTGGTGTGATTGATTGGGTTGTGACTGAGATAAGTGGCCCCAATATTGTCACACCAAACCATAGGGATAGAGCGCGAAATCCCCAACTCGCCAAGCAATGCTTGTACCCACTGGACTTCTACTGACCCATCCGCAATAGTTTTATACTCGGCCTCAGTGGATGATCGGGCTACTGCTCGCTGCTTCCTAGATCTCCAAGAGATTAGGTTCTTGCCAAGATAAACTAAATATCCTCCTGTTGATTTTTCGTCATCATTGCTGCCACCCCAGTCGGCATCGGTGAACACTTGAAGAGTGGTACTGGGGTGCCGATAAAGCTGCAGACCATAGGCTTCTGTGTGCTTTAGACACCGCAATATACGCTTGACTGCTTGATAGTGCTCCTCGGACGGCTGTTGCATGAATTGGCTCACTTTATTGACGGCATAGAAGATATCTGGTCGTGTCAATCCGAGGTACTGAAGGGAGCCAACGAGCTGTCGTTATTGGGTTGGATCAGAGTATAATTTGCCACTAGACTTCATCAACTTCTTACTGGCGGAGGCTGGAGTCTCAACTGCTTTGCAGTCCAACATCCCAGCTTTTTGGAGAAGCTCTTTGATATATTTTCTCTAGGTGAGCATCAACCCATCAGTATTTGGTGTGACCTCTATTCCCAAGAAATACCGCGCTGATCCAAGATCGCGAACAGAGAATTCAGCCCCCATTCGGCCAATGATATCATCAAGAAAGCGAGTGTTGTTGCTTGTCACTAAAATGTCGTCAACATAAATTAACACAAAAGCTTGAATACCAGATGCTCGATAAATCATGAGTGAAGAATCAGATTTCGAGATTTGAAACCCAATAGAGCAGGGAAAATCACTAAGACGCGTATACCAAGCTCTCGGCGCCTGCTTGAGACCGTATAATGATTTATTCAAGCGACACACATGGATTGGCTTATCAGCAACATGAAACCCTTGTGGTTGAACCATATAGACCTCTTCATCCAGAGTCCCATGAAGAAAAGCATTGCGGATATCAAGTTGACAAACACGCCATTTAGATGACACAGCATAACTCAACACGGTGCATATTGTTCTCGGCTTGACAACTGGGCTAAATATCTCCTAGTAATCAATGCCCTCTCGTTGATGGAACCCCTTGGCCACAAGTCTTGCTTTGTAGCGTTCTACTGTGCCATCTGGCCGCTTTTTAATCCTATAAACCCACTTGTTTCCAACCAAATTCATACTTCGATGATATGGAACCAGTGACCATGTGTTGTTCCGGAGTAAAGCATTTATCTCCTCTTGCATGGCTAGTCGCCACTATGCTTGTTTGCCTCGATGTAACAAGATGGTTCAGTAGCAGGAGCATGATTTGTTTGCAAGGTATAGTTGGATGGTGAATAACGAGTTGGTTGTTTAGGGTTGGCTCTAAGAGTCATCCTAGTTGTGGGAACAGGAAGTGGTGGTGTTGGTGTCGCACTTGAGAGAGAGGATATAGGTGCCTTGGTACCAGGTTCATGTCATAAATTAAAGTCAAGTTGACAGCGCGTACTAGGTTGTGTAGGAGTGGCGTGACTAGAGGAAGGTTGCATGGAGGGAGGACTGCGCGGGTGCAACAAGGCAGCTGGGGTTTCGGTGGATAAGGACCGTGGTACCGGAGTAGAAACCGGATTGGGAGGAAGATTAGAAGTGGAATTGGCTGTGGTAGAAGTTGGCACAGACGCAAAATATGGGAAGAAGACGTGCAATGTCACGGACGACTGACGTGATGAAGTGTTGGCTGTTGTATATGGAAAGATGTTTTCAAAAAATTTGACAAGCCTAGCAATGTATATGCGCTGAGTCATGTAATCGAGACAGCGATAACCTTTATGCAACAGACTATAGCCCAAAAACACACACGGGGAGGAATGAAAATCAAATTTGTGTTTGTTATACGGACGCAAAAAAGGATAGCAAAGACACCCGAAAACTCTTAGGAAACTATAATCAGGAGTACTAGAAAAGAGAACTTCATATGGAGACTTGTTGTTCAAAATTTTCGTTGGTAACCTGTTAATTAGAAAGACCGTTGTTTCCATTGCAAAAAGCCAAAACTTTGGCTGGATTTTGGCCTGAGCCATTAAGGTTAGGCCAGTTTCTACAATGTGCCTATGTCTGCATTCCACTGAGACCTGTTGCTCATGGATATGTGGGCATTGAACCCTGTGGGTGATACCACATTGATTAAACCACTTATGCAATGAACGATATTCGCCCCCCAATCACTTTGAACACTGATTATTTTTGTGGAAAAAAACGTTCAACCTGAGCCTGAAACTTGCGAAAAAAATCATAAACCTCTGATTTCCTGGAAATGCAATAAATCCATAAATACTTGCTGAAATCATCCAAAAAGATAACATAAAACCGAGACCCATCAATAGCAGAGTAGGGTGATGGACCCCAAACATCTGTAAAAATTAACTGCAAAGGTTTCATTGAACGATTATTGGACTTAGACAAATGACTCCGAGCTAGTTTGCCTAAAGGGAAAGACACACAAGAACTAGAACTAGAACTAGACTCAACAGGAAGACGAAAACGTGATAAAATATGTTGCTAAATGTGAGAGTGTGGGTGTCCAAGTCGCCTATGCCAAGTCTCTGCCGCAACCTTTGTGACTGAAAGAACCTGACACTTGCCAACAGAAGGACACTTATTGAATGTGTACAATCCACTATTACTCCGGCTGGTAAGGAGAATTTGTTTGCTGATTTGGTCCTTTACAAAAAAAGAAATCTGGGTGAAATTCAAAAAATACAGCATTATCTTTCGCAAATTGCTGGACAGAAAGAAGTGACTTTGTGATATTGGGTACGTGAAGGATATTGTGGACATGTAAAGGACGAGTAGAGGTTGTAAAGAAAGTGTTACCTACTCCGGCGATGGACAAGTCTTGTCCATTGCCAACCTGAACCATATCATGCCCCGGGTATTCAGTATACTGTTGGAGATTACGTTGCTCCGGAGTCACGTGATGACTGGCACCGGTATCAGGGAGCCATTGATCAGTTGAATAAGGAGCATAAGATTGAGAAACGGCATTAACAGTGGCTGTGGAATAGCTCTGAAAGAAATTTTGAGCAGTGTGCCCCCATTTGCTGCAATTCTATCAACGAGGACGATTAGTGTCGTGAGGACGATAGGCTCTACTGTCCACAAACTGTGGCTGATAACCACGGCCACTTCTACCTCCCCAACCACGGCGGCCTCGGCCACCACGCTCAGAGTTGGAATAGGGCTGCTTCTGTGCAACATGAACAGAAGATGAAGGAATAGGTTGATCCTTAGACTTCTCAGAGGCCGTAGTGGAGTCTAGTGCAAGAGACTTAAGAGGATCACTGTGAAGAAATTCAAAGCTCATAAGAGCACCCTATAGTGTAACAAAAGAAAGCGGTTCTGGCCTAGCAGTGATAGTAGTTGCAAAAGTTTTTAGATCAGGCTGGAGCCCACGAATTAAACATATCTGGAAATCGGTGGGTGTCATTGCCTGACCACTGGCTGCCAATTCGTCAGACAATCGTTTGGCTCGATTGAGATATTGCATGACCGGTTCATCTGGAAGTTGAGATATTTGCTGTAGAGTAGAGTGAATTGCCATCCGCCTAGCCTGATTAGAGGAGGCAAGAGAGGCCTCCAAAGGATCCCAATGCTTCTTTGGAGGTGCGCTTCCCAACGACCGTGGGAAAAACTTCGACTGCCAAGGACGAGTTAATTGAACTCAGAATAGCTTGGTCATGTTGGATCCACCGGCTATAATCAGGATTAGGTTGAGAGACACCAGCGTCATCCAAACAAGTGAGAGAGGGACAAGGGAATGTTCCCATAACATAGCCCAACACACCTTGGCCAGTAAGAGAGGGCTCCATCTGAGCTCTCCAAAAAACATAATTATGGTGGGAGAGTTGAATGGAAACAGATTGGTGTGAGTTATTGAGTGGCTGCACAACAATGGTAAGGTTAACACTCACAGCACCTTGAGGGTGTTGAGAACCAGAACCAGTGATTTTTGAACCAGTAGAGGGTTGATCTATTGCCATGAGGGATGAAGAACAAAAAGAAAAATTTTTAGGATTTGTGCGGTTAAGCGAAATGGCTCCGCTACCATATAGAAACCTAACGGGGAAGAATGGTTATGAGAATAGCCACACACTGTGCCGCTGTGTGTATATTCTATTAAATAGAGAAGAACAACAATTACATGCAGTTACGTATTACACATATACTAGAACTCTACCAGATGTACAAGGTGATAAAGATTACACTTCACGATCATATTCATGACTATCTGCTAACACTCGTTATCTTCTGCTTATCATTATCTTTTGCTAACATATATATACCTTCACCCTTTCCTCGCATTCTCTATATGAATTTTTTGTTTCTAAGTGCATCTTTCAAACACCTCATTTCAGGATCATCACCAAAATAAAAATCCTCTCTCTTATGAAAATTAAAATCCGGCCAATTAGTCAAGCCCTTCAACACCCACTCTCCCCTCTCATAGTCTTCGCATTCAAAAACTCCCACGAATCCGCCGTCACAATAAGTAGGTAAAGATACAATCAACATCCTCAAAGACCCTTGACTAGTCACCCCAAGAGCTATACTAGCTTGGCCGAGATCACGATCTTTTATTTTAGCTGGGAGCTGAACGATATGGCATCGCTCTGCTGCCTCTGAGAATCTGTAAGCTATAATACTATTGAAAATAAGGGCAAATGGTCGAAAAAGAAGGGGCTGGAGATCAAGGAGCACCAGTTCTTGGAGACTAACTTACATTGAACGGCGAATTTTAAAGAAGGGAGTAGTCTTTGCAGAATCTCAATCAACAAGTGCTCGTCAAGATCCTCAATGGAAGTTGGTCTTGAATATGAGACGTCGCCTTCTGCCATGGAAGGAGGAGGAAGAGGAGGAGAAGGCTGCAAAAACCTAGCCGGATACGTAATTTTGTAGGTTCAATTCCTTCACGGGGAATTCAATGTATGATTTATTAATTATTAAGCCAAGTCGGCAAGTCAATTTGTAATACTTGCCGTCAAAGTAATGGTTTGATCGGCTGTTTCTGCTCCAATTCCTTCACCAGAGTGGAGGCACCCATATATGTTGGATTAATTAGATTGTTTGAGATATCCTAGACGGGAAGGTCGTTGTTTTGCGTTTTTCTTGTTCTTTTTTTTTCTTTCTTTTGCCTATTTTAATTTCATTCGTATCATGTACATCATTTCTAGTTTGATTAAATAAATTGTTTGTAATCAATCATGTCCCGGCACCTAGCGCGGTCCCGTCGCCTTCAGCTAATTATAATCTTAGATATGCAACCAATAAACACAAGCAGTGGAACTAGCTCTGCGTTGGTTCTCACGGAAACTGAAACCCAGCCTGACGCCATCGTATAAGGGACTGGCCTGATATTGAGGCTATTGAAATTGAAACGTGAAAGCAATCAAAACAGGTACTGCTCTTGCAAGTAAGTGGGTTGTTCTTACATCAGAAAAGGTAGGTGTATAACCAATAGGGAAGAAAACTTGAGCTATAGTATTCTTTTCCCATGTCCTATAAATTAAGACAAAGAAATAAAGAAACTGAATTGAGATAAACAAAGGCATGAATGAAGTTCAATAAATAAAAAGCAGACACAACCGAAGTATCTTCACAACGTGTGATTGGCTTCAGAATTGGGAAAACATAACCACAAGCTTAAATTTGTTGACTAAATCTTGGAACCGTTGTAGGAACAGGGCTCAGCGCTATCTGGACGGCACCTTGGACAAAGAATTTTTTTCCTTCCTCAACACGATCAGTAGCATCAACTGTCTTAATTTCTTTTAACCTTAAGTTACACGAGTACAGACATCGATGAGTACCGTAAACTTGATTATGCGGATCATGCGAAGATTTCTTTGATTCTTCATGGGCAAAGTAGACTATGTCATCATCATTGGGATCCAAAGCTACAGCCTCTACTAACAAACGCTCTTTCTCCATCTTATACAAAAGCTCTTCAGCTTGGACATCGCCTTGAAATGCAACAATTTCGTTGCAATAAGTCAAGCCCTTCAAGCTCCACTCTCCTCTCTCATAGTCTTCCAATTCCCAAATTCCCAAGAAACAGTAGTTATGTTCAGAAGAATATCCAGAACGTATAGAAATTATCATCATCCTCAATGACCCTTGACTACTCGCCCCGAATGCTATGCTAATGCCAGTACCTGGAAACTCATCTACTATTTCTGGGAGGTCAATTATATGGCGTTCTGCTGCTGGTTCTGAGAATCTATAGGCTACAATTTTATAGTTGATATAGCTGCGCATGCACATAAAGAAAGTACCATCCAAAGATAGTGTACCCTGGTAATGGTCGGTTTCTAAGTCTAGCGACTCATCAGGATCTAAGCATATCTCCATCTTGCTCCATTTGTTTGTTTCTGATGAAAATATATCAGCTTTGTAAGGATTTTTTTTTCCCAGTAATCGTCTTACTTGCACAACTCTGCATTGGTTCTCATGGCAAAAGAAACCCACCCTGGGACCATAACACTGAGAACGGATCCCATATTCCTCCGAGATTGGTGGGAGAGCAACCCATTGCTTGGTGAGTGGGTTGCAAAGGTAGTACACTCTTGGCTTCGCATCCTTTAAGTAACACAAGAGCAAGTCCTTGTAGGAGGCGGCAATGCAGAGGTAGCCTGGCCTGAAGCCAGGAAGAAAATGGAAATTGAACCCAGAACATTGGAGTATCTCTTGGCTGCGAGTTACTATGTGGTGTGTGTTTCTAGACCGCCTCTCGTTGGTACAGTTGAGAATAAGTGCAAAGGGTTTTGGTTGATCTGCGTTAGAGGCTTCAAGGCGGTTCTTGAAGGGTATAAGAAATAAGGGACTGCAGATCAAAGAGCACCAACGCTTGGAGACTAACTTACTTCGAATCGCATACTTGAAAGAGGGGAGTAGTTGCAGAATCTCAATCAGCAGGTGATCATCAAGATCGTCAATGGAAGCTTTTCTGGAGTTGCGTTTTGCCATGGGAGAAGGGAGTTGCCGCTGCAAAAACTATCGTGATCCCTTTGGATCTGATTCGGTGTGTGGTTTGATAGGTTTTACGTCTCCTACTAGGGTTTCTGATGGCACCTTATATATATATTAGAGCAAAGTCGCTTTGGTTTCTCTAATAAATATTTTCTTTTTGGTATGATCTCTAATTAATTTTTGCCGTCGAACAAAACAAAAACGTTTCACAAACCATGGAATTTGCAGAATTTTTTTCCTTTTTCGCACACGATAATTAATTCTTAGGTTCACGTCAAAAACGCAATTAGCATGGTGCAAACGCTTGTAGAAATTTTAATTGTGGAGACTCTAGTTGTGAACTTAATCATAAATTTAATTATATTAGGAATAATTAAACTATTTAAGTATATACAATAAATATCCAGATTTACTTCCTCCGTTTTTGTGTTTCTAATGAAAATAATATATTGTTGGAAACAATATAAACCTTATGAGATGAATGGGGATCCCTTAAGGTAAATTTGAGAAATAAATAAACTTTAAAATGAGAAGAGTGAACAATCAAAAATAATTTATTAACATAATTAGGGTTCATAACTAATCAAACTTGGGGAATCCCCACCATACAATTTCTAGTGGGTTCACAACTAATCAAAATTTTCCCAAACGCTTGCATCTTCCCTAATGGTGTCCCATTATGACATAAAAATCTTCTGGCAAGAAGAAATCTAGACGTAAAACTGAATTTAAAGAAAAAAAAAAGCTATAAATAAACCAATTGCTCTTACAAGTGTAGGCACTAGTGTTATCAAACCCGGACCGGCCCGGACGGTCGAATCCGGTTAACCGTGACCTAGCTGGGTCTCTGGGTTTCTGATCCCTTTGTTAATTTCCGGTTGAACTGCGGTTCAGCCAGTATTTAGTCGGGAAAACAGCGACCCAGAGGCCCGGCCGGTTCAACCTCCAGACCAGGTTCAATAACATTGGTAGGCACACATTGTTCTTTGATGAGAGAAAGGTAACCGAAGCAATTGTCTCTTTATATATATATAAAGAAAAGAAAAGAGAGGAAAAATATGAACCACAAACTTGTCGAGTGAATGTTGGAACCTTTGGATGAACCTGACTCATTGCTATGTGGAAGGCACCTTGGACAAATTAAGAACTCTTCTTGTCTCTTGATGAAAATGTATAAGCTGTTATAGTAGTAAGCCCAAAACCAATCATGGGACCACAACCAACAGCTTAAGCTTTTGGTTTTGGTTGAGATGGTCACGTTTTCAAAATCAATCATGGGGCCTCAACCATTAGTTTAAGCTTTTGGTTGAGATGGTCACTTGTCATAGTAGCGGAGCCATAATGATCAAATGATTGCGTGTTCGAGTCCTCATGCCTCCCTCCTTGTTTAATTAAAAAGCACAAGGCAACCATTATTTTTTTTTTTTTTTTGATGAATAAGAATTCAAAACCTTTATTCGTGTGTGTGCGCTCTAATAGAAATTGCTCCAGCGGCGCTCCAATGGCTACACGACCCTACCGGCCGGCGCCGCCACAGTACCCTTTCCAACACCACCATCAACCCCACCAATCTCACCTACATCAGCCGCCCTTCCCCCTTAACCAACCCTGGAGACCCCGCAATCAACAGCCACCACAACAAACCATTGATCGCCCTCAGATACCACCATATTTTTCGAGATGGAGTAGAGACAAGGTTCAGGCCGCCGTGGATAGCGGGGAGGCTATTACTTTATACGTTGACAACCTCTGGGATGCCTGGAAACCAATGGATATCTATAGGATTATGTCCAAATATGGTGAGGTGATAGATGTTTATGTTCCCAATAAGAGGAATAAGGAGAGAAACAGGTTGGGGTGAAGGATCTGCAGCGCCTCATGCGTGATGTCAATCGGGTGAAGGTGGAGAACGGCGTGGTGAGGGCCAATCTGGCTAGGGGTAGGCAGATCCCGAAGGCTCGTGTCGCTGGTCATACTGGACCTACCCTGCCTCGTATGAGGGTTTCGCCAGGGAATAGTTTTGCAGATACTGTGAAGGGTACAATACCAGTTCCATTACCCAGGCAGTCTGAGGGGCCGATTGCAAGCATCACCTTTATCGCAACCACAGAGACACTGAGATGGTTGTCGCGGTGTGCCGTGGGTCTATTGAAGAGGCCAGAGAGTATGGACTCTGTTCATGTCTTGTGGACGCTGCATGGGTGGATCGATGAGACTGTGTTTGATTTGAGTGGTGATAAGGTGCTTGTTTGTTTTCCTTCAACTGAAGCCAGGTGTCAGTTCTTATAGCAGCATCATGACTGGGTGCACTTATGGTTCGAAACTCTACAACCTTGGTCAGTGGGAGATAGGGCAACAAACAGATGTTGTTGGGTCGAAGTGCGTGGGCTGCCTTTGAATGCATGGTGCAGGGAGTTTTTTGATCTAATTGGTCCCTTCTTTGGGAAGCTGGTGAGGATTCATCAAGAAACTGAGCAGCGCCTACACTTAGGGGTGGCGAGATTAGAAGTGTTGACGACGCATGGTGGGTTGATTAGTAAGAGGCTTGAGGTGAAGGTGATGGGGCAATTGTACCAGGTAGAGATGATGGAAATTAATGGGAGTAACAGGGAGTTGGAGGACTCGTCGGTGACGGAGGCTGTGAGCGGTTCAGCGGTTCCAGTGAGGCGACGTCGAGCGGCGTAGGCGGAGCGCAGATTGCGGGGGGAGATTAATCAGCGAGATTCTTCAGAGATTAGGGATGATCCTTTTAAGTTAATGCCCATTATTGCTAGGTCTACTGATATGGGAAGGTCAACTAGTGGGGATGTTGGTTTGGCAAAAAACAAGGCCGTTTCTAGGTTCAGCTATCCGCCATTTATGACGAGGGGTTTTAATGGTGCAGATTTTTTGAATCAGCCACGTCATGAGGCCAACGTTAATGCATGCCCAATACCTTTATTCAACACATTTTCCCCATTAATGGATCAGGAAGACTCGAACCCCCTATATCCACCAGGCTTCTCACCGAAGCCCACAACCGCGGCCCAAGACCTTGCCATAAACACAGTTTCAGAGACGCCCTCGTCTGGTTCCTATTATCACTCTGACTCTGAAATTTGCAGGTCTGACGATTCTCGATACAATCAGTTTATTGAGAGTAGGCTCGCTAGGGCCATTAGCAGGGCTCGTGTATGTACAAGGAAGAGGGCAAGGAAGGTAACGGCTCCAGGAAGAGCTCCCTCCGTCGGTGTATCTCCTAGTGTAAACTTAACGGATGGGACCGCGAGTTTGCGGCAGGGGCATTCGAGGGAGACGCAGTCATTAGGCAGTCGTTCCCATAATCCAGAACAGGGCAGCTTCTCTCCTCGTCAGGAAGCTCGGTTAACTATTGCAGTTGGGGATGAGCTCGGTTGGGATAGAGGGGAGCACTTAGAGCAGACAACACAAATGGCTTTAGAATTGGTTGAGAAAGAACAGGCAGAATAGAGTCAGTCACACGTTGATGTTTAGTCTCATTTCGTGGAATTCAAGAGGGGCTCTAGCATCTTCAAAGCACCATCATCTTCGGTCCTTGATATTTCAACATAGAGCATAATTTGTTTTCCTTTGTGAAATGCGTCTGCAGGTGTTTTTTGAGCATTGGTGTCGCAGGGTATGGTCTCCACCTAACTTGGAATTTATCTCAGTGGCCGCCGTAGGACTTGCCGGTGGATTGTTGTTAATGTGGGATGGTGATGAGTTCACAAGTTCCAGGGTGGTGCAACGAGAGCAATGGATTTTAGTGGAAGAAAAGTTCAAACAGTGTAGTGATGTGGTGGTCCTTTGTTTTGTTTACGCACCTACTGATTTACAATTGAGGATTAACATGTGGGCTGATTTGGTGCAGTTGAAGTCTTTTTATCCAGCTCCATGGCTTGTAGTGGGGGATTTTAATGAGACTCTGCGTGCGGAGGAACGAAAAAGTGGTAGATTTTGTGCCCGGGGGGCGAGAGCACTTAGTGATTTTATGGGGTCCTTGAATCTCCTGAAGTTCCCTTTGGAAGGAAGGTTGTTCACGTGGACTAATACTAAGTCATCCAGCAGGATTGATCGTGGTTTGGCGGAACCGGAATGGAGTATTATTTTCCCGTCTTTGACTTTACAATCGGCGAGTCGCAGCTCCTCGGGTCAATGGCCGATTATTTTAGAACAGGAGAGGGTGGATTGGGGTTTCAAACCTTTCCGATTTCTTTCTTGTTGGTGGGATTTTCCGGAGTTTGATGCTATTATTCATGATATGTGGAGAAGGATTGAAGGGGTTGTGCTAGGAAAATTTTGCTTCTTGAAAAAGCTAAGCCGTTTATGGGTGGAGCTTGCACGGTGGAACAAACAATCCTTTGGAAATATGGATAATCAGGTTCTTGAGTTGCAGAAAGCAGTGGATGAGTTGGAGCTCCGCTTTAAACAGACCTCCTTGTCGGACACAGAACAGCAACACCTTGCTGAACTTCGTTCTATTCTCATCCAAAAGGAGCATCTTAGGGAGAGTATTTGGAGGCAAAAATCCAGGATCACTTGGGGTAAGCTGAGGGATCGTAATACCAAATTTTTTCATACTGTGGCTTGTAATAGGGGAAGAAAGAAAGGCATTCATTATATTATATCTGGGGAAAATGAGATTACAAGTCCACAGGGCATTAAAGGTGCAGCCGTGTCTTTTTTCTCCAATTTGTATAGTGACCATATAGGCTTTCGGCCAGGGCTTGGGAGCTTGCCTTTTCGTTCGATTGATGTTAATATGGCTACCTTTTTGGAGAGGCCAGTGACCTTGGAGGAGATCAAGTCGGCAGTTTGGGCTTGTGATAGCGCTAAGGCACCTGGTCCTCACGGGTTCAATTTCTCATTTTACAAACGATGTTGGGACATTCTCCAGTCTGACCTCTTTGATTTGGTGTGTGGCTTCTTTGATACTGGATGTTTACCGAAGGGAGTCAATTGTGGTTACATTACTCTATTACCAAAGAAGGGGGAGGCTGTTGGTTTTGATGATTATCGTCCCATCACCTTGATTCATGGTGTTTACAAAATTGTTTCCAAGATCCTTGCTGAAAGGATTAAGCCGGTCATGGACTCACTGGTTAGCAGGACGCAATCAGAATTTATCGCCGGAAGGAACATCCTGGACTGTGATTTGGTTGCATATGAGGTTATTCACTCTCTAAAAGCTTCAAAGTTGTCAGCTGCAGTTTGGAAGCTTGATTTCATAATGGCGTATGATTCCATCTCTTGGCAGTATCTCTTGGAAGTGATGCATAGGATGGGGTTTGGTGATAAGTGGTTGTCTTGGATTCGGGGGTGTTTGCATTCTTCGTCCTTATCTGTGCTTATCAATGGGTCTCCTAGTCTAGAGTTTGGGGTACAAAAAGGGCTAAAGCAAGGTGATCCGCTCCCTCCTTTTCTTTTCTTACTGGCTGCCGAGGGCCTCAGTGCATTGGTGAGTAGAGCTTGTTAGCGCGACTTGATTGAAACCATAGTGTTGCATGGTATTCCTATCTCTCATCTGCAGTTTGCTGATGATACCTTATTATTTTCCAAGGCAAACCAACTCCCTATTCTCAAACGAGTTCTTCGGTGCTTTGAGATGCTATCCGGCTTGAGCATCAATTTTCATAAGAGTGGATTAGTTGGGGTTTGTATGGTTAGGAGGGAGGTTGTTTCGTGGGCTGGGAGGCTCTTCTGTAAGCCAGAAACTTTGCCTTCTGTGTATCTGGGGTTACCTTTGGGTGCTTGCATGCGGCGGGCCAAGTATTGGGAGACGGTAATTCAAAAATTTCGTTGCAAGTTGCGTTCCTGGAAGGGCCAATTCTTGTCCTTTGCTAGCAGGTTGGTCCTTGTTAAGGCAGTTTTATCCTCTTTACCGCTCTATTTTCTATCGATGCTTAAGTTACCAGTGGCTGTCCGAAGGAAGTTGGTTCGGATTCAGCGAGAGTTTTTATGGGGAGGCACTGTCCAATGTAGGAAGATCAGCCTTGTTGCATGGGATAAGGTGACTACCCCTAAGCATCGTGGGGGTTTAGGGGTTGAGAATTTGGTGCTTAAAAATAAGTGTTTACTGTTCAAATGGTTCTGGCGGTATCATGTGGAGCAACGGCATTTGTGGCAGCAACTCATTCATGCGAAGTGTGGCTTACACACGCATGCTATGTCACCCTTGTTCAATTTATCTAAGGCATCTCCCATATGGCGTCACATTGTTTGGTCCGGTGGAACCACGGGTCAGGGCAATGATTCTTTGCAGTCGAGGATGACATTGCAGATGGGACGGGGTGATCGTGTTAGTTTTTGGACTGATTCTTGGTCATCCCTCGGTTGTTTGGAGGCTTGTTTCTCTCGGCTTTTCTGGGTTTCCACCTTTCCGCATGCCTCGGTGATGGAAGTTAAGCTTGCCGGTTATTTGCATCCATCGGCATCGGTGGGCTGGGTTTGGTCATTATATGGGTGGGAGGAGGAGATTTGTAGTCAGATTTTGGAGGAGCTAGAGGCCGTGGTTTTTACTCCGGATCGCGCAGACAATTGGCGATGGGAGCAGACTAGTCATGGGCAGTTTTCGGTGAGGTCCGGATATCTTTTGTTGTCCTCCACTGTACAGGTTCTTCCTGGGCCCTTACCTTGGTTGGGTTTGGTCCCTGTTAAGGTTGAATGTTTCCTATGGTTGCTGCTGAATGGGGGTGTTGCAACACGGGATTGTCTTTCTCGGCGGGGTGTTATTCCGGCGCCGGAGTCGCTTTGTCCTTTTTGTGGGGCACAAGCAGAAGATGTTGCTCATTTGTTCCTTCTTTGTCCTAGTGTTGTGCCGCTGTGGCAACGATTATGTCGATGGTGGGGAGTTTGTTGGGTGTCTCCTGGTGGTTTGGAGTGTTGGCTTCTTCATTGGTTGGGGCTAGCCGGCATCCGACATGCGGAGCAAAGCTTGGATGACTTTGGGGCTTGCCATGTTGTGGTCCATCTGACTTGCACGAAATGCTTTACTGTTCAATCACAAGTCTCTCCAGGTGGATATGCTCTTTGACATTGTTATTGTTTGGGCCTTAGGGTGGTTCAAGGTTTTACACCCGCGGTTCCCGTATGGTGTGGGAATGGTGTTGTCTTCCTCTGAACCTTTCAGGGGCTGGTGTTCTCGTAAAACTGTAACAATAGCATATTCAGGGTAGTGGGTGTTGCTACTTGTGGGTGTTGTTATTCAGCCGGCACCTTCTGGGCATTTCCCTGGGGTCCGTATTCTTTGTAAATTTTGTTAGAAATAATAAATATATTCGATTAGCATAAAAAAAAATAGCACAAGGCAGCCACGAACAATTTCCCACCAATGAGCCATGCCCTTCAACTTCCACCATCCTATTTTGTCATCTTCCAATTCCCGAACTGCGAGGAATCCATCCTTGTAAGCATCAAAACCACTATAGGAACGAGCAGATGCTTTCAACAACCTCCAATACCCTTGACATGCCAACCCCAATGCTACCCCAGTGACGATTGGAAAGGGTCTTGGACTGGGAATTATATCGCACCTTTCTGGTTGCAAGAATCTGTCTACTATAATACTACGATCCGATTTGCTGTACATGGTATGCAAGGCATAGTCATTAAGATGGAATGTATCGCCCTCATCCGCTTTTGTGTTTCTAATGAAAATATATCGGCTATGAATGATGATTTGACTGGGCCTCTTCATGAATCATGAATTCGCACAACTCTGCAATGGTTCTCATCGCACGTGAAACCCATCGTGATGTTGCTTGTGCACCAATATCCTTCTGGGACGACTGAGGGGAGAGCAACACATCGCTTGGTGCATGGGTTGCATACGTAATACACCAACTGATTCTCACCCTCCTAGTAACATATGAGTGACTCCTTATACGATGCTACGACTTGAAAGGAGCAATAAATGCCAACTGATCAACTTGCTTTGCCACGATGTACAGCCTCTATGCTTGTCACCAATCATAGTTTAAAAATTTTACGACTAAATAGTTTTTCCTGTCCTTTCACTTTATCGATTTTGCATTTGTTGTCCCTCCTAGTTTAATTTCACTTGTATTGCCCCTCAACTTGTAATTTACCGGGTCACGTTGTTCATTTTCCCTATTATAGCCGGTTGATTATTGTAGTGTTGACACGTGTCTAGTGGATTTGTAGTTTAAATAACTTATTTACTCATTTTTATTTTTTACCTAAATTTTAATATCTAAAATAATTGCTTAGATTGAATAAAGTGTCACCACCGAAATGACTTCGTCCCTTTTCTTTATTTGAACATAGCACTTCATTTTTTTCTCTTTTGAGCAAAAAAATAAAATAAAATTTTTTCCTCTCTCGCCTCCATCTATTGTCCACCATGAACCCCAAGCCGCCGTCTCCTCTCCCAAATCGCACCACCGCAGCCCATCGCCACCCTCCTTCCTCTCTCACCTTCTCTTCTCCACCCTCTCCTTGTACGAACTGAGGCCACTGCCACCACCATGCACCGAACGGCCACAACCACACTGCACAATTCGAAATCGAATAGTCAGGTAAAAACACGCACACACCCCAATAGTCACATCCAGAGAACAAGCTCTGTGCTGGGATTTTTCTCCAATCTATCTACTTCTAGCTTACAAACCCCACCAATTTCAACTTTCAAGCCCGAGCCGGTGTAGAACCACTGCAACCACCACAACAACTCCGACATCTTCAGTACCCAGCAGCCCAAAACTCTAAAGCAAAGCCACAACCACTAAGAATCCAACCCCTCCTCCCTTAAATCCCCTATGCAATTTAAAAACGAAAACCCATTAACAATAAAAAAAAAAAACACAAACCCATTGTCATCAGACTCTACCATCGTCGCTAGGGAAGGGATTATGAGATCCACGTGGTGTTGCCGAGGGTCATTTCAGCCAGGCTCCAATCGACTTGGTGGTGGTGCAGGATGTGATGGCGGATCTCGTCGAGGGAAGAGGAGTCATGGGTTGTGGCTCATGAATTGAGACTGGAGCGTGTTGGTATAGCCGGCGGCAGATGGGGCTGCTGCCACCTGAAATGAGTGATGGAAGCACTGCGGTGGTGGATGAAGGTGAGAGGGCGAGCCATGGCTCCTCATTGTAGCGATGGTGGCTTCAGCGACGCTGGCGATTAACAGAAGAGGGCGGTCTCCGGATTGCCATGGAAACAGAGGAGGTGAGAGAGGAAGGAGGGCGGCGATGGGCTGCGGTGGTGCATTGTGGGAGAGGAGACGGCGACTTGGGTTTCATGGTGGACAACAAAAGGAGGCGAGAGAGGAAAAAAATTTCATTTTTTTTGCTCAAAAGAGAAAAAAATGAGGTGCTATGTGCAATTAAAGAAAAGGGACGAAGTCGTTTCGGTAGTGACACTTCATTTAATCTAAACAATGATTTTAGATATTAAAATTTAGGTAAAAAAAATAAAAAAGAGTAAATAAGTTTTTAAAATTACAAACCCACTAGACACGTGTCAACACCACATTAATCAACCGGCTATAATAGGGAAAATGGACAACGTGACCCTTAAATTACAAGTTGAGGGACAATATAAGTGAAATTAAACGAGGGGGGATAATAAATGCAAAATCGATAAAGTGAAAGGACAGGAAAAACTATTTACTCAAAATTTTACTACTGCAGTCAAAGTGGTGTCGTCGAATTCTCAGTCATGTTGGCTGTTTCTTTTCTAAAAAAATTATGTGTACTATTTGAGATAAGAATTCAGGAGGAAGAGACCATTAAAATTTTCAGAAGCATGAGAACTTGAAGAGTGTTGTGAAATATTGTGTTTTATCTTGTGGATTATGATGTTGAAGATGAAGAGGAGGAAGAAGGAGGAAGAAGAAGAAGGAGATAAGATGAAGAGCTCGGCTCATTTTCATTTTCTATGTTCATCTCTGTAACGAAGTAGTAGGAAGATATATATACAACAATTTAGGTACAACAGTATTCACGTGTAATAACACGTTTTATAACGCTCCCCCTTCAATGCTGTTGTATTTTTGGTAGAATACGCTTTTGGAATAACTGCCTCATTAAAAATCTTACCAAGAAAAACCCAGTGGGACAAAAACTTGGTGAAGGAAAAAAGAGTGCAGTGCGTATTCTACTCCCTCTCATTTTGGCCTCCCTTGATTTCTTGATGTCATCATATGCCAATCATCCTTGTCAACTTCTGGTGGCATTTTGGTGACGTATGCTTTGTCTGATCACTTTTGATGTATCCGTCCTTCTATTAGGCAAAAATTCGTTGTTGGAACGTTATCCTTGCTATCTTGCTTTTGTGGCCGCAATGATATAGCAGCTATTGTAGCAGATGGCTGTATGTGCTTTATGTTGATCAAATAAAGGACCTGCATCTGCAAAGACCAACTATATTCTCTTTGGGTTTATAGGTTAACTTAATACTATATCTGTTATACCCCGAAGAAAAGAGCAAAGTTATATCTTGCCAATAGGCTCAAGTCAAAAGCTTCAGGCTTCATGTTACTAGCAATATAAATTGCACTTTGACACGGTACTCCAGGCCCAATCTAATTCTTTGATGAGATTTTTCATCTCAAATCCTTTCTTGAAACATAGCACGATATTTGGAAGCTTCTTTAGGAGTTCCAATAATATTTAATTCACAAAAACACATATAGATATGAATTATTAACATGAGCAAAAATAAATTCATGCATGAACTTTATACTATGCATACTCAAATTGGTTTAAACCATGTAAAAAACAATTTAGCTTAATTTTGTATATTCTCGGGAATTAGTTGCTTCAAGCAACTTGAATCCTTCAGGGATTTTCATGCATATGTCATGACTTATGGATCCATAAAAATAGGCCGTAATCGCATCCATTAGATGCATTTCTAATCCTTTCATATAATGCCAGACTTATCAAAAATATTTGCATCCACCACAGGGGAGTATATCTCCTCACAATTAATACCAGGTCATTTTTTGGGTAGAACCTTGTGCTACAATGAGGGGAGTATATCTCCTTACAATTAATACCAGGTCATTTTTTGGTAGAACCTTGTGCTACAAATTGTATTTTGTGCGACAAACCATGCTTTCCCCCTTTTTAGCACAAGCACCCATTTATACTCGACTGGTTTTATACCATTGTTATACGAACTACAGGTCCAAAAAATTCCTCGCTTCACAAGCGAGTCTAACACAGCCTTAATTATGTCTTTCTATATTTTGGCCAATCATTCTGCGCCTACATGCTGTTAGTGTAATATGCTCAAAAGCCAATCATGGATGATTATTTGTAGTCATGTATACGCATTAAGGTTATTCCAATAAGTATCGTTTATGAGATAAACGCTTGCACATACTTATAACCCTAGAATATTTCATATTCTTAAATTGTCCCTAGTCGATTATTATTATGGATGGGTTGTAATAATAAATTAAGACTAGCATATGTTGAGAATTGCATATGTTGTTAGTATTATGCCCAGAAGCCAATCATGGATGTTCATTTATAGTCATGTACATACACTTAAAGGTTATTCCAATAAGTATCGTTTATGAGATAAACGCTTGCACATACTTATAACCCTAGAATATTTCATATTCTTAAATGTCCCTAGTCGATTATTATTATGGATGGGTTGTAATAATAGATCAAGACTAGCGTATGTTGAGAATTTATATATGATATGAATTCTACATACGGGTACAAGTTGGAGAACTTGTGGACTGGACTGACCCACATAAGAACACTACATGGAGCGTTATACGTATGTCATTAGTGTTTCTTATAGATGTGATTGTCCTCCGACCTGAGATCGTCAAGGTATCCAACATATGAATCATGTATTCTGATATTATTCCTAGTCACCCGTAACTGGGTGGACATAAGGGTAATCATCGGGCATATGTCGAGTATGTAGTGGGTTTTGATTGATCAAGAGGGGATTCGTCCAATCCATATAACGGGTATATTATCGGATGGTTTCTTGATAGAGTTGAACTGTAAATGCACGGCCGTGCTCGGATTATGATATGTTGATATCATTGGTATCCGTTTTACACAGTTAACTCGAGGATCAAGAAACCGAGATTAAACATATACAAGATTATGCCGGACGTTACAAGTGCCTACAGGGTCACACACATAGAACCGTTGATTCGAGCAGATGGTCGAACCGTGGTTGGACCATGGTTGGACCGGGTGTGGTTGGACCGTGGTTGGACCATGGTTGAACCAGGTCGTTTTGGGGTGGTTTGGTTCACTAAGCATCAGATTAGTGGAGCCATTATTGCAGCCTTGTGATGAATGTTCCCACTAAGAGTTAGTGGAAACATGTTGGCCAAAGGTGTTGTCCACTTTGACATGCCTTTGTGAGTTGGCATGCACATGCTTTTGTCTAAGGCATTATTCTTCACACTTGGGTTGGTTAGAACGTTTTTGTGTCTGAAAAATTAAGAGGATTGAGCCTTGAGAAGTGTTCTTGAGAGCTTGAGAAAACACACACTTACCCCTTTCTTTGTGAAAGAAAAGGAACACCAAAACACCACAAACACAAGCCCCGGTTTTACTCTTGCTAGCACATCAGTCCGGGGAGCTCGTTCTTGGATTCGTGTGACGATTCCGAGAAGGTCATGGTTCGTGTGGATACCGTAGAGGAGCAGGGCTTCTTCTTGCTCTAACTGATTCGTTCCAGCCTTCGTCTTGGTCTAGATGATTCGTTCCAGCAGTTGGGTGAAAGACCTCAACCGAACGAGGTACGAAATTTTGTTATACGGTTTATATGCATCACATGTGGTTCTTGGCTAAGTTTCCTTTGCTTCCGCTGCATCTTTTGCTTGTATATGATTGTCATATAGCCTAGGGAAACTTACAGTGGTAGCAGAGCCTTCTTGTGAAGCTCTAAACCGTGTAAATGATTCATATGTGATATGATCATCTAAGCATGTGTAGGAATCATTTTGTGTATGTGATATGCCAAATGATTTTGAACATGATGTCTTGGTGTTTTAGCGATTGATATGCTGCTTTTGATTTGGTATATATATGTGTTTTGCCATTCAAATATATTCATATGCTTGATATGTCTTAGTGAATATGCATGATATGTTCTATGTGATAAAGCATGATCATGTCATATTGTCTTCAATTGTATGTATGTGATACATATGTTGTTGAGGTTGATTTGTCAAAAGTGTTTTGACAACAAGA
>JAKUCV010001372.1:10668-27647 GCA_028386065.3 Turnera subulata
AGTTCAAGAAATCATCTCGCACTCCGAACAAGATCTAGCCATAAAATAATTCCACAAGTAATTACAATTCCTCACGTTTATATAATCAAACCACGAATAACTTGATCACCAAGATCACAAGAATCAAATCTACAAGTATCACATAAGATCATCTCCTAACAGACTTAACACCCGAAAACAAATTGATGGTTCTTACTTGTATTGGCCAGTTCGTTATAGACAAGGATCATAAACCAAGATTCAAGAGTCTACACCGACTCTAATAGATCAGTGGATAAACCACAAAATAATCTTTACTACAGCCTAAGCTGTAAAGGTAAGCATATCATTTACACAATAATGCCGGGTCACTCCGACCCTCAGCTGGTGCGTGTCCTCCACCGGATCCATAGTACGACTCACTATATGAATGCATATGACTATGCAATAACCGACTCATAAGGGAGCAGACTTATGCACACAAGATCACAGAAGCAATCAAAATATCCCCAAGGATCTACAGCCTGCTCCGCTACCAACTGAAACGCCCGTGTCCCAATTTATTAATATAAGTTATAAATTAATTATGGATTGACCATATTGCCCTTATCACTCCCGGGACATCCGTATCCCAAACCATCCAATCAAATTAAACATAACATGTAGAAAGACCCAAGTGCCCTTCTAGCCGGGATACAATATCAACATCAAAATCAACGAACAATTATACAACAAATTACACAACAACGAGTATGCAGCAGAAGACTATACATAAAATAACATGTATGCAGAGAAACTCTATGGATCCGACCCGAGGAGAGGAATGCACCGCCACCTGCTGATATGCTCTTCTGATCAACGATCAGCTAGCCTATAATAAACTGTGAGGGGGTGAGACCAACCACTGTCTCACCGCAGACAAATAAAAAAATAATATACAAAACAAATCAACTACAAATACACCGGCAACAGGCCATAACAAACACAGTGCACAAACCAGATCACAATACACAACACAAGTCATCACCAGACTTCAACCATCACCATTGTTACTTATATAATTATATTTGTTATTAGGTTTAAATATTTTATTAGGGCCCTCTACTGTGTGCGTCGAGCTCGGTCCTGTCTGATCAGACAACCAGGCACGAAGCCCAAATAAACCAGGCACGAAGCCCAACATATCCATAGAGAGAGAGAGAGAGACAGAGAGAAAGGGGGAGGTAGAAGGAGGGAGGTAGAACCGGCCATCATAGGCCCACATGCAAACCCCCATGCCATCCCGAGGGGTATTACTTCCCGCTCGAACCAACCGGTCAACAACCCCACAGTAGACTTTATTATAATTCGTTATTCTCACTTATTCTTTAAGAATTGTACCATACGTTATTTTCAAACATCGTTGTGTGGATTTAATATCTTAATCTCAAATCCGGGCCCCAGCCCATAGTCCACCACACAAACCACAAATCTATATCTCATGTGTTTATCATAACCAAACAAGTCATACTGGACTGGCACAATACATCACATCAGACAAACAGGCCACATAATCAGACACACCACGTCATAGGTAACATCAACACAATTCACTTTGCAAATAACAACAACAGCACAACAGGCAAGCATGCATACAGCATTTAAGACCAACAATTAATACCACTTATGTAACAATACAGTTAACCGAGCATTGTAGGCAGTAATGCATACAAAGGTTTATAAGTCCTCACCTTGGCCATATTAATTGTCTCGGAACCTGAAGCCTAGTTCCGCCTCAACAACCTCATGTCCATAACCTCCTATGAACATATATACCATGTAAGATATTTATTCACGGAAATCAAATCAAATACATGCCAATGTCATCGTCTTAAATAAACCTCGCGTTTCACCCCGATCTCGAATCCGTTTCCAACGGAACCCGAACCGTGAACAACACCAACTTAAAATTGACATTTCCAAGGCATAGTAATTTATTTCCTCGACTTAAACTCGAAAATACCCCAAGGGTAAAATTGGAATAAAAATTTCGAAAATTCCGAAAAATCAAATTACGAAAATTCGGGGCGTTACACATTCCCCCAAACTTTTTCGGAGTACATAGACTCTCCCACTTCTTCCAGTGAATGCGTCTCTCATCTCGCTTTTGGCCCCACCAGAATCTAGCTTTGATTGCCTCAATTTCCTGGCACAAAGTAATCAAAAGCATGAAGCATTGCATAAGATATGTAGGGATGGCTTGTGCCACTGCCTTGATTAGAATCTCCTTGCCTGCCACAGAGAGGACCTTCTCTTTCCAGCACTTCAACTTCTTCCAAATACGATCTTTAATCATTGAAAAAACCTGTTTCTTTGACCGTCCAATAACCGTAGGTAGCCCTAGGTACTTGGTATGAGAATCTACTGCCTTTACTCCAAGCCTCTGCTCAAGCAATAATTTGTGTCTCTTGTGGTACATTTCGGCTAAAGGATATCTCGGACTTGTCAAAGTTGATTTTTTTCCCTGATGCCATCTCGTACATGTGAAGGATTTTTTTCACCACGTCAATCTCTCTAGTATTAGACCTTGCAAACAGTATACAATCATCTGCAAAGAATAAATGTGATATCGTCGGGGCTCGTTGGCAGATAGAAATACCATGAAGGTCCCCCTGCCTCTCTCCGATGGTGATAAGCTGTGATAGGCTCTATGCACATATCAAGAACAAGTAAGGTGATAGGGGTCCCCTTGGCGGAGGCCCCTTGAGGGAGTAAAAGGAGCTGATGGCACCACATTAATTCTAATAGCAAAGGATGTAGTAGTGACACATCTCATAATCAGATCCACCCACTCCCTAGTAAAGCCTAGTCTAATCATGGACATCTCAAGAAACTTCCATTCTACCCGGTCATAAGCTTTACTCATGTCAGGTTTAAGTGCACAATGACCTCTCCTCCCTGATCTTTTCTTTTTCATGTAATTAAAAGTCTCGAAAGCAACCAAAGCATTATCAGTAATGAGTCTACCAGGGACAAAAGCACTTTGGTTTTGGCTAATAATCTGTGGTAGGACTTTTTTAAGACGGTTAGCTATGACTTTGGTAACAAGTTTGAAGACAATATTGCACAAACTAATCGGTCTATAATGCTCAGGAAGTGTAGGTTTGGCTATCTTGGGGATCATCACAATGTGTGTATTATTGATATCCTTTGGTGAATGATTATGATTTAGAATATTAAGAACTAAACTAAGTACATCAGAACCAACAATATGCTATAAGGAGTTTTACTATACAGACAAAACAAAATTTTTAAATTTAAATAGATTTAGACTCTTAAAACTCAACAATATAAGGATGATAAACCTAATAAAATTATATTAATTAATGTTTTAAATATGCCAACAGTAACTTCCATAATAGGAATATTAACATTCACATATAAATTTAATAGCTAGTGTGTGTTAAGGATCCAATCGACAAAAACATGTGCTTACCAAAAGAAGAAGAAAAGCAAATGTAAACCGGAGAAATGTTGTGCAGGGTGGCCGGGGCTATTTTGGGCTCCACGGCTTGAGTCCATCACGTTGCAATTTGCCCTTTAGACTAAGATTAGATAGTAGTACCCCCTAACGAAGAATATGATAAAATTCTTCAGACCAAAAAAAAAAAAAAGAATATGATAAAATTCTCAGCGAAAATTGCCAGTCAATCAGTGGATTAGAAGCAATTAATTAATTTTGCAGTGCTATATGCCAACCAATTATGTCAAAGAAGAACAATAAATGAAGCTTTGAATGTGTATGATCATGCATATATGAACATAGAGATTTCCTGAGTATTTGGGTTGTAAAAGTTGTAATGATTAAGCGGTGGCCCAAACGATTAGGTGTGTATTTGAGGACGGGTAAGGGTCCAGCAAACAAATACCCTGTCACAATAAAATCATTCCAACAATTTGAGTATATATATACACACACTTCCCTTTTCAAACTATGAGCAAATTGGTTATGCTTTCATATCTCTCCTGTTATAATATAAAGTTAGCTTATAGATGGCCATTTTGATAGCACTACTACCTTTTGCAAGCTTTATGTGCTGATCAAACATGGAGGATCCAGCTGGGTAGGGACCCATATACATGCATAGTTGCAAAAGAAATACTACTACAAGCAACACCATTCTTCTTCTTTCTGTTCCAGAAGTCAATGGTGCATGTTATCGGTTTGACTACTTATAATCCAAAGACTAGAGATAATGTACCATATCTTCTGCTAATGTTTGTGACGAAATTAAGATTTGTCTTAGGGGGGTGCTACTACAAATTAGCTTATAATGGATGGGCTAATGATGTTGCTTAGTTGGTTGTCTCTATTAAACTAGTGAGCAAGAGTTATAATATGAGAAAAATTTCTTATATATAAAAAAAAAAACAATGAGTTGGGTTTTGGTTAGACTTAGCCGTTCGTCTGCTTGTGGAGGGTAGGGCCATGACTCATAAGCTTCATTCTAATCATTGACCTCGAAATGTGACTAGGAATGAAGCAGAATTAATCTGACACCAAGAAAAATTAATTAATTTTAATTAAGCTTGAAAATTATGGAATGTTTTAATCATTAATATCGCAGAGCAAGTTCCACGTTCAATTTCAAAGATCGTCAAAAAAAAAAAAAAGTTCAATTTCAAAGACGCCCATGTTGGGTAGCATTTCTATTTTGATGTTTAATTCTTTTCCTCCTCATGAGTTGTGACTTCCTCGGTAATGTTGCCCTTCCAAATTAAGGGCTTAAAAAACGCCAATCAAATTTTTATTCGTTTTAGTTGGGGCCCTAGCCACACATGCCTATCCTGCCCAACAAAGTCTCGTTTGAAATTACAGGAAGGGTTGGTCTATAACTTAAGGTAAGCATTTCGATTCCAATTAAGCATGTATTGATTCAAATCCTTCTATACCACCATAACTACATGTGCGAGTCGGATTGTTGGAATAAAATTCCGAATATCAGATGGCCATCTCATTTGAAATTTATTGGCCAAACTGTAGTCTTATTTCATATATAAAAAAAAGAGACAAGAAAACCCCAATTCCTCAAATGCCATACATATATACGTATGTGTATCATATATATATATATATATATATATATATGACAGTGATGCCTCCATATTTGACCAATCATCAATATAAATGAATTGCTACTATTTTCAATGGAGTAATGCTGATGGATTTTCAGCTGAGTGGATTTGTAAATAACTACCTTATCTACAAGCTTGACATGAAATGGACTTATCGCTTAAGTTTCTCTTTAGAAATTTTATCACTGGAAGGTAGATTACTACATCAACACAAAAATAAGGTTTCTTTATATCCTAGTTGTCTTGGGGATGGTTGCTGGCTCAAGATCATTAGCAAACTTGCGGTTTAGATTATAAAATGCAAATTCAAGAATTACGGCTAAAACAATAGGCGGTAAAACCAAAGGAATCTTCACTGCTGTTTTTGCTGGTGTATATGAAGGCTTTCACCACAAAATCTGGAATATGTTCCTTGCTTGCACATAAATTCTTCTTGATTATGATACTTTCTTCCTAAACCGAACTTTTTTTGAAAATCACCATAAGAAATTCTTCGGGTACATAAAACCAGCCTAAAATTTTCTATCTAAAATTCGAGGATAAGATAGGTTATAAAAGTCCAATCCACTTTACCCTAGTTTGGGCTTCACGTTTCCTCTACTATCATGGGCCGGATAGCACAACAAAGATAGTGCCTGGTCGTTGTTTACTTTCCTTTCCTTTTCCTGGTCCCATAATGGGGGGGTATCATTTCTTCTTCTTCTTCTCTTTTTTTTTTTCCCCCCTTTTTATAACTCGAGAGTGAGAATCATTTCTACAATTTGTTAACTCACCCATATAACTAACATGAATAATTATATGATAAGCTACCAAAAAAAATTCATGGTATTATAATGATTAATTCTTTAATCAGTATGAGAATTACTTGAAATTAAATATTTACAACTTTCTTTAATTTATGCTTTTATTATTATCATTGCTATTGATAATAAAAGGAAAAAACTAATGCAGTGGCGGTTGGGTTATATTAAAATTAAATAGGAGGAAAACAGTAATAATAAGATATGGGAGCAAACAAAAGTAGGTTTAATTTATGTAAAGAGTTTTTATTTTACAATGAAAAAATGAGAAAATTGGTACAAAATAGAAGGTTTTGGATTGTGTAAGGATGATAACAGGACCTTAGCTTTCTACAATTAAAACCATAATAAATAATTTAAAATTTTAGTTTAGCATGGAAAAAGATTGACCCCCTACCAAATATAATTGCCACATCCTCATCCTAACCCTATGCGCTAAGAGATATCAAATGTATCTTTTTGTTCCCCTTTATTTGCATAGTTCAAGACCATTTTATATGTAAAACATGGTTTATCCTTGGGGTTGAGAAATTTTGGGGTTCTTATTAAAAAGTTTCTGTTGTTGATTAGAAATTTTTTACCTGATTCAACTCTGTGGTGGAAGGCGAGCAAACTCAAAACAAATATTGGAATGGTTAGGGTGTGCCAATACAATATTTATTTGTTACCTCCCAATGAATCAGTATACAACAATTGCAATTACAAATAATAAAGGATAGTGTCTATACAGTTCTGCTATAAATGTAACATTTTGCAAAATAAAGAAAAACAATGAACATGGCTAAGCTTAGTCCAGTAAGTAGCCAATAAAAGTAATCAAGATGTGCCCGATTCAAATTATCAGCAAACCAAGTATCACCGGTTGCTTTCTGGATGCCAGAGATAAGAAAGCTGCTAAGGAAACTTCCCACACCAAAGATGCTAAGGTAAAGAGAAAGACCGACGCTCCTTAACTCAGCAGGTACTTGATCATAAAAGAATTCTTGCAGCCCTACCATAGTGAATGCCTCAGAAACTCCAAACAACACATTCTGAGGAATTAACCGCCAAACACTCATTGGAATGGTGGCATTTGGGGTATCAACTAGTCCGTAATCTTTCGCGGTCTTGAGCCTCATGATCTCAACAAGAGCAGCAATCATCATAGACAAGGTTGCTAAGAACATCCCAGTTCCAATTCTTTGAAGCAATGTTATGCCAGAGGGTATTTGGGTTATTCTTCTTGCTAGAGGAACAAAAAGACGGTCATAGATTGCGATGGAAGTGATAATAGAAATGCTGCTAAAGCATTGAAGCGAAGCTGCTGGAACTTGGAAAGTTGGTGAGATTGATCTGTCCATTGTTACTCCTTGTTTTGTGAAATGAGTAGCAGGCTGTGCAGACACCACAGCATATGCCAAACATGAAGCCCATATCGGAACAAGCCTAAGCACTGACTTCGCTTCTTCAACTTCCCTGAGGCTACACTTGAAGCCTTCTGATCCATATAGAGCTTTGTTGAGGAACCTGGATGTTAGTAATTCCTGTTGTTATAAATTTAGAGGTGACTTGAAATGATGAACTAGAGTGTGTGCTTGAATTGAAAGGTGAAATTCATTTTACCATACTAAGTTTGTGTTCAATTCAGTTTGATTGTGCTTACTTGAATTGTCCGGAGCTTTGACAAGTTAACATTCCACTAGCTTCTTCCTTAAAAGCTGGCAGGGTAGGAGTAGTAACTCTCCAGTTCCTAACTGTGGCAACAAGCACCCTACCAGTTCTGAGGAACACACTTTTCTCTTCAACCTTGATGCTATACCGATAAGTTTTCGTCCCGGCTAAGAAGATCAGAAGTGCAGCAGCCATCACAAGACAAGGGATTCCAAACCCAAAACCCCATCCAATGTTGTCTTGGATATAGGTTAAGACCAGAAGTGTTACTATGATACCTGCACCCATAGAAAAATACCACCAGTTAAAGAATGAGCTCTTGGCTTTGCTCTCCTCAGGGTCTTTTCCATCAAATTGATCTGCTCCAAATGCCTGAACACAAGGCTTGTGTCCTCCTTGGCCAAGTGCTACTAGATACAGGGAGAAGAAGAAAACAAACACTTGGAGCAGACTAGGGGAACATGAACTGTTGTTTTCCATAGTTTTGCAGTTAGTAGGAAGCAGAGCTGATAGAGTGAGCAACCCGAGTCCCTGAAGGTAATTTACCAAGAGCAAAATATTTAGAACTCAAACTAGGTGAATCATCTCTTAAGTCATTCCAAGCAAGAACGAGAATTCGAATGCAACTTCTGAAAAGAGGAATACTAAATAGAATCTATATAATTATCACAAACTAGTTACTATATCCCTTTCATTTGCAGTGTTTGAATTGCAATTTTGCAGTCCAATCTTAACCAAATAGCCTGGCTCTCGTGTATGCAAGCTGCAGAGTGCAGACACTACAATTGACACCAGAATGGGAATGGATAAAGAATCTAATCTAAGTCCTGAAACAACATTATGGTAGCATGAAATAATTTGTTTAAGCAACTATCCCCTGAGTTGAAGATCCAAGGCAACATTTTCCTTGTTTACCAATCAATCATAACTATAAATTCGCAGCTTCAGGAACATTCAAACGGGTCCCAGTTCTCCTTAGACTACTCTCTTATCGATTGAACATAAGAAAATTAACAACCGTATAAAGACAAACAATCATCCAATATCCACCAATGTCTTTCATTCGCTTACCTATAGTCTATAATATTTTCCAAGAATTATGGAATTAACTAAACCAAGTCAGATTATCTACATCATGTGGTGAAAAGACAAGCTAAAAAGAAATCAGTAGATAAGGTGAGTGTAACTGCAGTGTATTGCCAGAAATATGAAATTTTCCTACACTTAATGATATATGATACAAGGAGGGAGTGAATGAAAGTGATGTGTTGCCTACCAAGATATGTAAATGGAGGAAGCAAAAAGAATGGTTCTGTATCTACCAAGAAGAGAATCGGCAAGAAGGCCCCCCAGCAGCGGCAGCAGCGACGCCGTCCCCGACCATGCGTTCACGTTCTCCGCCGCGGTGGCGGTGGACTGACCCAGTGGACCCGTCAAGAAAGTTATCAAGTTGGACTCTATCCCATAATACGCAAACCTCTCTGCCACTTCCACTCCTGCATGCAAGGTGGATATCATGAAAAAAAATGCAAAAGGTTACCCACCAAAAATTGTTTCTTGTGAATTCTCTTTTACCTATAATGAAGGTTGCTGATCTCCATCCACCGGAGTTGTATCTATGAACAGGGCGGCCTTTGTAGTCTACGCTGCCATCAACAACAACTTTGTCTTCCAAGAGTGGTGTTTCATGGCCAGACTGCTCTGTGATGGCCATGTGTTACTTAAAATGTAAAAATTAAAGCTGCTACTAATACTATACTCTTCTTGGGTTTATTCTAGAGTACTAGCTACACTTCAATCTCCTGTGGACAGGGCGGCCTTTGAAGTCGACGCAGCCATCAACAACCTTGTCGTCGTCCAAAAGTGGTGTTTCATGGCCGGACTGCTCTGTGATGGCCATGTTTTCATTAAAACGCAAGAGATTAATGCTGCTACTATTACTATACTCTTCTTGGGTTTATTCAAGTGTACTAGCTACACTGCAAAATCTTAAATCTTTTTTGTTTTTCCTTTTTAATTCTGGATTGTGATATTATGTGGTGCTCTCCATAAAAATCTTGGGATCAAACAATTAGCTAGTGGAATCTAATTACTTTAATTTTTAACGTCTTCTACTACACAAATGGTCCCATCGTGTCTTGATATGGGGTGGGGGAGCATATTATACCTTATACCTATATACTAAAAGGAAACAGTCCGCTTGTTATAAAAAAAAAAAAAAAGAAACAGTCCGCCTAAAAGTTCACAGTGAATTTCCAAATTTAACCTAAATCTTTTCTAACAATTATAATAATTAAAAGGTAATTGTCCCTTCAAAACCCCATGTGTTTTTATTATTTTGTCAATTGTCATGAAAACCCGACCTAAATTTACCCAATATACAGTAATTACTGAATAACAGTGCCGACACGTGGCACAAATAGTATATTCAACAGAAATCCCGGCCCAACGGCCCAATGACAAAATCATAACACCCGACCACGGGTACAGTAACAACATTAGCACAGCGAAAGCATTTATAATCTTATAAACAACATATGTAAAACTCCAAATGTAAATTAATGGATCCGAGTCCTGCCCGAGGGTACACAGCAGCCTGCCCTGTACGTTCCTGTACCACAAACAACTCTTCCTACGGGATGAAACCCCGCAGGCGAGGGGTGAGTCCGAAGTACTCACCGACCAAGGATAAACAGAGATATGCAGGCAACCATAATACTTTCGAAGAAAATACAGGCAAAGACAACTCAAAGATTCTAACAAAAAAACGACTGAGCCAAGACCAAAAGAATATTTATTATTATTACCAATTTTATCTTCCGGGCCCCTGTCACTGGACAAGCTAGGGTCGTACCTGGTTATTAACTAATTCCGGATGCCAGGCCAAATCACAATCCGGGATCAACATCCCAATAACAACCAATCCGGGACCAACATCCCAATATCCAAATCATCCGGGATCAACATCCCAATAACCAAACCAAACCGGCCATGACACTACAGAACTAGCCTCTAACCATCTAGTCGTACCACTACTTTCCACGTGACAATTAAATCATCATCTCAAATCAATTTCAATTCCATTTCCAATACTCATTATCCTTTCCTCAATTATCCACAATTATCAGTTCAACATTAATCTCAACACAATATCCACAAATCAATAACACAGTTTATCAACAACAACAAAAACATCATAGCAGTCAAACAACCAACAATAATCATCTCAGCAGTTCAATCAAACAACAAAACACACACAGTATTACAGGCACATATCAAAGGTTATCCATCCTCACCTGATGTGTCTCTGAAACCGACATCTGGTCAAACCTCGTTCCCTATATGTATATATAGAAACACAATAATCATTTATAATGCACAATAAAAATGATTATGCATGATACCGGTTTAACTGTTATTAGACGGCTTATTTGTTCATTTTACTATCTCCATATCATCTTATTACGAACAGTTCAACCAACTTGGTGGCAATTAATTAAATCCAGCGGTTATATCAAGTATACTTGATTTAAATCAAAAACCGAAACCGAGCGCTCAAGCCGATATCCCGGCCCTTAGGTCGCTTATGACAAGAAAACATGTATATACACAAATATGTTGTATAAATTATATTTGGTAATATTCAAAGTAAATAATATTTCATAAGTACTTATCCTTGATAAAATAATAATAATAGTAATAACCATGTATACGCTTAGTAAGAAATGATTATAAATAGTGGTAAATACGTCCAAATAGTATATGAATAATATATATCCGATAATAAAACCGTTAAATAGGAAATACCTCCATTGGTAAGGAGGTTAACATAGCTGATATATAGCATAAAATAATTTAAACATGATATATAAAATACATATTTGTTTGTATCCATTAATTGTAAATAGAGTATAGAGAGTAATAATAATACCATAGCTCGATAAAATACAACGGTTATTTAATAATATAACAGTTCAAAACTTGTACATATTAAGTAGTTAGATTTAATATATAACAAAATCATTGGACGGAAATATTATAACTGTTAATGAATTGATATTTCAAAATAATATTACCGTTAATAAAATATTTCTTGATAAATTAATAAAATATAATTTAGCCTTAAAATAAATTTGCACGGGTTATGTGTAAGAATAAAATCGGTAGAAATAATTGGTATGAAACTAATATTAATTTAGCCCAAAATAAACTCGTATATATATATAGCCAAGAATATAAATTAGGATCTATTATTATTTAGCCGATGAAAATATAGGTAATAGTAATATTTATATAAGAATGAAATTGATAAATAAATAAGGTATGGGCCTATTATCATTTAGCCCAGAGGAACGGTAATTAAACGTATTAGAAACGTAATAACATAATTAAGGAATTAAGCTTAGGGGACTTTCACTTGCATTTAGTCCATCAGAGAAAATAATAAAACAACTTCGAATTAATTAAGTAAAAGACTTAATGAAATTAGAAATTATGGGCCTTTAATTATAACTAGCCCAATTAAAATAAATTAAACCGAAAATTAAATTCAATGGCCTTTTACGAGCCCAGGTAAATGTAAATGAAATTAAAACTGGAAATTAAATGCTATGGGCCTTTTTAATAGCCCATTCGGAAAATTAAATATGGCATAAAATAAATAAATGGAAGCTTGAGTTAATAACAAAAGCATAAATAAATAAATAAATAAAAGCGTAGTTAAATAAATAAAGCAAAGCATAAAATAATTAAAACAAGATATAAAATATAACCATAAGTCAATTTTAGTTAAGTTAATTAATCGTTTAAAGGTCCGAGTCCATTAATATTATCCGAGGTCCGTTAGTGATGCATGAAGGGTCCAAGGCTCAGGTTTTACCGACAAGTTCATTTCCGAGCTCGCCGGCAAATTCCCGAGGCTGCCGGAAGCTCGCCGGATTCCGGCCGGTACTGTTCACAGAAATCCAAAAGCCCACAGAAGCAACACCTTCTCCGTTACTGCTCATGCCTACTCCAATCAACAACAACAGCACCACCGTCACCCGTGAGCAGCAACCCAACTGTCCATTAAACCTCAACCAACACACCATCCTCACTGTCACACAAGCAACATCAACGGCATCCAACCACCGTCATAAAACCGACCCAAACCATGCCCAATTCATCAACACAAGCCACAAACAGAGCACAACAATCAGAGACAAGACCTGATTAGTCCAAATTGACATAAATCAGACTAAAGAACAGATAGGCAGGAACAGAAGGGAGAGGGGTAAAGATTGATGCCGGATCTTACCCACGTTGTCGGCAACGGACGCGGCAGATGTGAGAATGGCGGCTCGAGTGGCCGTGAGAGGATGAAGGTCTCGGCATCGGCCCTGGCTGCAGAGGAGATCGGTCCTCCTGTGAACGGCGGCAGTCCCCTGCGACGATGGTGGCTCGAACTCAATCCGTCGATGGTGGTGTCGAGCTCGATTGGTGGCGACGTTCGTGAGCAGGAGCGAGGAGAAATCAATGGCGGCCTTGTCCAGTTGCAGCAGCGGAGGTAAGAGGCGGCGACGGTGAGTTACCGAGAAGAGGGGGTCGGCGGAGCGTCACAGGTGGCGTGTCTATGAGCAAAGGCAGAAGGGAAGTGCGGCGGCGTCGCTCCTCTGCTCGGTGGGTCGAGCTTGTCTTATGGTGGCGGCTACAAGCAGAGGCAGGGGCGACGACATGGAGAAGAGAAAGGAGGAGGAGGTTGGTTGCAGAGGAAGGAGAAAGGAGAGGTGGCGGCGGCTGGTGAAGGGGGTGAGGCAGGAGGGTGTGGGTGTGTGGAGTAACGGGAAGAGGAAGAGAATTAGAAAGGAAAAGGGAAAGAAAAAGATAAGGAGGCAAAAAGAAAGAAAAGAAAGGAGTGAAGAAAATGGAAGAAGAAGACATCGAAGAAAAAGAAGAAATGAAAGGGGTAGGGCCGGACGAAGAAAAACGGGAAAGATGAAAAGAAAGAAAAGACTGAAGAAAAGAAGAGTAGCCACGTGGCAAGCCACAATTGGCCGAACCGGATTTTCGTGTCGGAATAACAGAATCGCAGGGGTACTCCCGTCTTTCCGTCCCGATTCCGAAAATACAACTTGGGCTCGGAAAATCTGATTAATACGCCTGAACGTCGTCCAAGTCTCGGAATTAAAAACCGAGGCTCGGTTATCGAAAGGCTCTCCAAAATGCGTATCGGTATTAGACCTTGTGTTTAACGTTTTAACTTAATCTTTGAAAAACATAAACATAATTTAGCAATTATTCTTTTATAAAATTCAAAATAATTTTCCATAGACTAATTTGTTAAATATCATGGGAATAAAAGATGAAAATTCGTTTGAACTTATATTTAGTAAATTATTGCAACAAGAATTTCCTGGCCAAAATAGTAATAAAAGTATTGTTATAAATGTTGATTGGGAAAATAATAATAATGGTAACAGTATTAACAATAATGATAATTTTGAGAATTGTAAAAATAATAGTGAAAATATTGAAAATTGACTCGGTTTGGTAAAATTTTTAATTAACCGCGATAAAATTTTATTAACCACCGTAAAATTCAAAACAACTTGGTAAAAATCGCGAAAATTTTACCCGGGTCGTTACATGTCAACAGTTCTGAGACGCCCCGACCCGTATTTACCGTACACGGTAAACACGTGCCGGAACTGTGACAACCCAACCCAACAAAGCCCGACGGACTGCGTATAAAACAATAAACTGGCCAACGGCCCAATACCAAAAACTGTAAACCGGCCCTTCGGCCCAACATAGAACATGTCACCCGAAGCCCGGGGACATCAACAATAACCAACTGGCCCAATGGCCCAAGTACAACATATACCCAGCAGAAGATTTAACAATATGCACAGCGGAAGACTCTTAACTCACATGACAACATATGCATGCCCAATGCAACTAATGGATCCGAGTCCTGTCCGAGGGTACGCTTCAGCTTGCCCGGTACGTTCCTGCACTACAACAACTCATCCTACGGGATGAAACCCCGCAGGCGAGGGGTGAGTCCGAAACGCTCACCGACGAAAGATAAACAGTGATATATTCAACCATAACACTTTCGAAGTAAAACATCCATCAAACAGATGAAACTACACACACAACACGACAGAGGAATCTAAATCAAGCAACGCATCAAGGAATCTAACACAACCAACACGTCAAAGGAATCTCACTAAATCACATCAAAGCCAAGACCAAAAGATTACTTATTAATTTTTATTACCAATTTTATCTTCCGGGCCCCGTCACTGGACAAGCTAGGGTCGTACCTGGTTATTAACTAATTCTGGATGCCAGGCCCCACCACAATCCGGGATCAACATCCCCATATCACAAATCCGGGATCAACATCCCAATATCTCAAATCCGGGGTCAACACCCCAATATCACAAATCCGGGATCAACATCCCAATATCTCAAATCCGGGATCAACATCCCAACCAACAAACCCTCTGGCAAGACACCACAGAACTAGTCTCTAACCATCTAATCGTACCACTACTTTCCAAGTGACAATTACATCATCATCTGACTTTCAGTTCCAGTTCCAGTTCCATTTCCAATACTCATTATTCTTTTCCCAATTATCCACATTGACCAGTTCATCTTTATCCTCTACACAATATCACAAATCCGATAACACAGTCTAACATCAACAACAACAACATCACAGCAGTCATAATCATCACAGGTTATTTCTCAAGCTCAACCAATCCGCAATTTCATATCACTAATTACACACAATTAGCAGTACAACAATTTCACAGAATCCACATAATCATTCCACACAGCCCAGCAACAGCAACAACATTCATGGCAATCAAATAACTAACAAGGATCATTTCAACGGTTCAGTCAAACAACAAAGCATACACAGTATTACGGGCACATATCAAGGTTTATCCATCCTCACCTGGTATGTCTCTGAAACTGCTATCCAGTCAAATCCTGATACCCTATACGTAAATATAGGAGCACAGTAATCACTTATGATGCACAACAAAATGATTATGCATGATACCGGCTTTAGAGATTGTTATACGGCTTGTCTTATACCAAGTCTAATTCTTATTATGTCCATGTTTTTCTTTAATATGAAATTTGCCTCTTTAATCAATATACCAGTCATACTCGATCTTTAAGTTGAAAACCAAAACCGAGCTCCAAGCCGGTATCCCGACCCTTTAGCCTTTTGTCAATAAGGAAACACATAAACACATTAAAATACATAAAACTATAATCATTAATTAAATAAAATATAGTCTAGTAATATCTATGCCGGTGAAAAATAGCTACAGTACGTTATACGATATTTATGTACATACTTGTATAAGACTAAAGTTAATAATTAAAATAGGGTGTAAATCTACTATTATTTTAGCTTAGGATTACGGAAAGACATATATTTGAAATATATGTATATATATGTCCAGGCCGGTTATAATATACATTCAGTTAAATATGGTTAAGGAAATTCGAAAATTAAACTCGGTGGGCCTTCGCGAACGTTTAGCCCAACTGAGGATAAATTCAATATTAACATAATTCGAAAATTAAATAGGGGACATAATTAAAATAAATAAACGGTATGGGCCTTTTATTAACTAGCCCAATTAAAATCAAGAATTAAATTTCAATAGGCCTTTTACGAGCCCAGGTAGACATAAAATTAAAATGGGAATTTAAATGCTATAGGTCTTTTTAATAGCCCAATCGGAAAATTAACCATAAAGTAAATAAATGCATGAAGAAAATAAATAAAAGCATAACTGAACTAAATAGAAGATATAAATTAAATAAACCAGAATTAATTATATGAAGCATTAATAAAATGAATAAAATTATAGGTTATTATTAATTAACTTGATTAACCGTTTAGTTTAGTCGTCGTTTTATATCCTAGTCCGTTTAATATCGTTCGGGTTCGTGAGGATGCATATGGATGGTCCAAGGCTCGGGTTTTACCCTCAGTGAAACGCCCCGACCCGAATTTACCGTACACAGTAAACACGAGCCGGAACTGTGACAACCCAACTAAAATAAGACCCAGCATACAGTGTATACAACCAATATCCGGGCTCAACAGCCCATAATAAAAAAACCAATAAAATCTCAACCGGCCCAATGGCCCAATAACAGTAAAACCATGCACAGCGGAAGACTTTAAATAACTAACACTGTATGCGACACATGCAATATATGGATCCAAGCCTGTCCAAGGGAAACGTCGCAGCCTGTCTGGAATGCACCAAACCTGTACATGAAACAACTCATCCTTCGGGATGAAAGCCCGCAGGTGAGGGGTGAGTCCGAAGTGCTCACGGCAATGGAAAGACGATCAGTATGCACACTATAACTACTCAAGTCAAAAACAAGGGCTAAACAGCCCAACCAAAA